>CM077786.1:35562601-35632601 GCA_039737535.1 Lagodon rhomboides
TGCTACCAATGGAAAGCACGTGGCCACAAATGGGGGGTAGGTCACACTTTCAACTCTCTACCACCTTCCTAGCAAAAGTTATTCAACATTATATAAAATATACACATATATAATTACCATAAGTCACTCCTAATCCTAACCCTAACCCCTTACCCTAACCCTAACCCTAACCCTAACCCTTTTTATCCCCCTACCTAACCCTAACCCTAACCCTAACCCTAACACTTACACTTACCTCTATCTAACCTCTCCCTGTCCTCTTTTACTAACCTTAACCAACTCCTGGGGGCATGCCTAACCCTAACCAATGGACGTCCAGCTGAAAAATCACAAGTGTGCAACCAAAATTTGGCTACTTCAATATAGGTATCAAACGACTCCAAATGGCCTGAAACGTGCTCCTAGACATGTCCTGGAACAACTTTTTTCACAAAAACACTTGGTCAAATTTCAACTCCGGACCAACTCCATTCATTTCTAGGGGGGGACTTTGGGGGGTCATAACTCCGGAACCGTGCGTCCTAGACGCTTCAAACCAAGCTCCGTCTGCCATAATTCCACCCTTCTGAACACGCCACACTTGTCCCCGAGTCTCTACGACCTACGCTTCCCGAGATACACACATTTACAGACAAAAAAGGGGCGTATCTCCGGAACCGGAAGTCCTGCACACAAGTGGCTGCTACCAATGGAAAGCACGTGGCCACAAATGGGGGGGTAGGTCACACTTTCAACTCTCTACCACCTTCCTAGCAAAAGTTATTCAACATTATATAAAATATACACATATATAATTACCATAAGTCACTCCTAATCCTAACCCTAACCCTAACCCCCCTAACCCTAACCCTAACCCTAAATATACACATATATAATTACCATAAGTCACTCCTAATCCTAACCCTAACCCCTAACCCTACCCTAACCCTAACCCTAACCCTTTTTATCCCCCTACCTAACCCTAACCCTAACCCTGACCCTAACACTTACACTTACCTCTATCTAACCTCTCCCTGTCCTCTTTTACTAACCTTAACCAACTCCTGGGGGCATGCCTAACCCTAACCAATGGACGTCCAGCTGAAAAATCACAAGTGTGCAACCAAAATTTGGCTACTTCAATATAGGTATCAAACGACTCCAAATGGCCTGAAACGTGCTCCTAGACATGTCCTGGAACAACTTTTTTCACAAAAACACTTGGTCAAATTTCAACTCCGGACCAACTCCATTCATTTCTAGGGGGGGACTTTGGGGGTCATAACTCCGGAACCGTGCGTCCTAGACGCTTCAAACCAAGCTCCGTCTGCCATAATTCCACCCTTCTGAACACGCCACACTTGTCCCCGAGTCTCTACGACCTACGCTTCCCGAGATACACACATTTACAGACAAAAAAGGGGCGTATCTCCGGAACCGGAAGTCCTGCACACAAGTGGCTGCTACCAATGGAAAGCACGTGGCCACAAATGGGGGGGTAGGTCACACTTTCAACTCTCTACCACCTTCCTAGCAAAAGTTATTCAACATTATATAAAATATACACATATATAATTACCATAAGTCACTCCTAATCCTAACCCTAACCCCTAACCCTAACCCTAACCCTACCCCCTAACCCTAACCCTAACCCTAACCCTAACCTTACACTTACCTCTATCTAACCTCTCCCTGTCCTCTTTTACTAACCTTAACCAACTCCTGGGGGCATGCCTAACCCTAACCAATGGACGTCCAGCTGAAAAATCACAAGTGTGCAACCAAAATTTGGCTACTTCAATATAGGTATCAAACGACTCCAAATGGCCTGAAACGTGCTCCTAGACATGTCCTGGAACAACTTTTTTCACAAAAACACTTGGTCAAATTTCAACTCCGGACCAACTCCATTCATTTCTAGGGGGGGACTTTGGGGGGTCATAACTCCGGAACCGTGCGTCCTAGACGCTTCAAACCAAGCTCCGTCTGCCATAATTCCACCCTTCTGAACACGCCACACTTGTCCCCGAGTCTCTACGACCTACGCTTCCCGAGATACACACATTTACAGACAAAAAAGGGGCGTATCTCCGGAACCGGAAGTCCTGCACACAAGTGGCTGCTACCAATGGAAAGCACGTGGCCACAAATGGGGGGTAGGTCACACTTTCAACTCTCTACCACCTTCCTAGCAAAAGTTATTCAACATTATATAAAATATAGACATATATAATTACCATAAGTCACTCCTAATCCTAACCCCCTAACCCTAACCCTAACCCGACATTTCCAACTCCACCCACCTGACAATCTGACCATCTCCGGACTGGAGTGCTCTCCCACCTGGACAACTGCTCAACGTAAGCGACAGGAAAAAATATGGATGACAAGACTCAACACCTTCTCACCGCTAGGACTTAACTGAAATAAACTTCCTACAATACGAACGAATACAGACCAAACCCGCCCCCCCCCTCTTTCTTTCTTCTTTTCTCCTTTTTATTCTTTCACTTATTCACCTCTGCTGACTGAATTGTACTATACATTTATCTATGTATGTATTTGTTTATTTATCTATTTATTTATTTCCTTATTTATTTACCTTTGCCTTCATCTTCAAGAAAAATATTCAAATGAATACAATAAAAATAAAAACTATTCTTTCAACCATGTCCATTATGTCTTTTTCTGGATTATATATGCTATATTGCATGGTCTATTATCCAATCATACGGACAACCCTCCTAGATAGCTACCCACAACCTCCAGATTGTACAGCCCAAGCGAGGCCAAGTCAGGTGCACGAGGTACGCCGCCGGTTAAAGAAAGGATGGAAGCTAGAAGAAGGTAAAGGGAATGGAGAAGGAAGGAGACAAAGGACAGTTGGGTTAGAAAACAAATGTATTAATTCGAACACAATAAATATATAAATTCATAGGGGGATATAATTGATCATATAGGGTTAAAACACATTAAATACAACAAGCTAAAAAACAAATTAGTTAAGAATACATTAAACATAATAAGTATAAAAACAAATTCATGGGCATATAATTGATTACAATAAATACATAATTCATAATATAGGGTTAAAAATACATGAAACATAATAAGCATAAAAACAAATAAGTTATATTATAATTCATTAATACAGGGCTACAACTGTAAAAACAAGTAAGTTCATGTAATGACAAAACCTAAACAGAGGAAACTAAAGGAATGGTATAAAAGGAGACAAAAAACACAAGGAAAGTCAGCCCTAGTGACCCTAGTCAACAAAGAGACTAGCCTCCAAAATAAAATGCAGTCTGTAGCTGAGCCACTCTGGCTGCTGCACACCACAGTTGGCAAGCCAACTGGCAGCAGCAGAAGTTAATATCATCCGGCATAAGTGGTAAGTAGGATAAGGTGTGGAAGTCCAGACGCAGGAAGGGAGAAGAGGGGGAAACCGAAGGAAACACCTGAGTGGAAGCAGAAGACAAAAACACAACACAAACACAACCACAACACTAGAGTTGTAACAATGTATATCAACATATTGTCAGGGTTATGGGGGGAAATTTAAGTGGATCGAAATTCAGACTCACGGAGATGGAATAGGGGAGAAAAACACTGGGGAATTCACGAGGTACATCACACCAACACACGCAACAAACTGACAAGGAGTGTATGGGGGGAAAAAAGGCTTTAATACACAGTGTTAGTGTGGCTCTGTCTCTCCTTTAAAAAATGCCCACTTAAGCCATAGAGTCCAAGCATAGTTGACGCGTGCTTCAACAAAAAAAAAGGGTTTCAAGCACGGTCAAAAACTAGTGTGCTCTCAAGGCTCCACAGCTTCAACTAAAAACTCTAACAAACACAGGCAAGCTTGTTAACTGTAGGGCCAATCAGAGGCCAGGGTGGCTGCAGTACTTGGCATTCCTAATTAAGCATGGTGCACAGAAACTGTGGAGTCACCTTTTCTTAACAAAACAAAATACACAGTTATTCTGTTACAAATGGCTCTAACACACAGACACCATGATGAGGGGACGAGGAGCAGGTGAGGAGAGAGAGGAGGGAAGAGGGCAGGTGAGATAACGAAGGAATAATACTAACAGACAGAGGGAAACAAACATGCAATGAGGAGTAAGGGGAAAACAGAGGCAAGAATACAGAGGAGACACTAAAAAGACACAAGACACACAAGACGGCGTGGAAACCATACATCAGACACACAACACAAGACACCAAACCATGACAAATATAGACCGATTTGTATATGTTAGAATCTTGATTCTAATCTGATTTGATTGAACTTATCGAGGAAGAAGGAAAACAGTCAGAAAATCAGCAGGCCGAGTGCAGACGGTGAAAACTGAGAGCTTGTAAACATGGATGCGAACTAAAATCTACTTTTTACAAATGATTTTCACTAATGTTTAGCTACTGATGGAAACATGCTGGACATGTTTGTTTGTTTGACAGTACAGTGATTGACAAAATGAGATTGTGTTAAAGACTGAAAATAAAAGTGAAGTTTACATATATCCCCTCACGGTGACAAGATCAGCTATGCATATTGATGAGTATCACACTGATCAGTTTGATTTAATATCAGACTGATGTAGACTGGTTTCACCTGTGTTTATAATGGGCAGAGCCTCATCCCATCATTTATGATCAACACTAATCATTGCCAATTGTATCGATTGGAGGCACTGTTAATTATTGATTGGTGAGCTGCTATAAAACTTATTTTTGTTACATTATAGGATTGAAACTCACAGCAGTACTTCATGTCTTTAAAGTTTATAAGATACACATAAACACAGACAGTTTGTCTGACAGAGTGTCAGGGCCTGTAATTTACGTCACTGCTGCTGACATGCTAGAAAGAAACACAACAGAGACAAATGAAGAAAAAATGTTTCAATCAGTGAAATGGCACAGTGTGTGAGAAAATACTTTATCCCACATTTACAATAAATGTTATACCTCCTACAAAACAAGCCAGAGTTTATGTTGTCCTTGTAAGTAAACTGTGGATTTGTTCTACTGTTATCACAGAATCTTTTACACAGAAACAAAGTCCACTGAACTGACTGATATCAGTGGTCACAGGTCAAAGTTCCCTGCAGAATGAAGAACTGATTCTGCTGAATCTGCAGAAAGATAGACATGTGGAGGAAGGAACGAGGATTCTATAAACGTGACGGAGAAACAAGAAGAAACATTTCAAAACTGTCTGCAACAGACTGAAGAAGAGAAAAAATTACCTTTATCAAACCAAACGAAGATTCAAAGGGACTGAATATTCGCCAACATGCCATCAGATTTAGAGAAAAATTACTGACTGAGTGTAAACCTACTCAAGAGACACTAAAAACTCAGCAATATAACTTCATTCACTTTAACACAGTGAGGCTGAAGCTGGTTGTGGTAAAGCTTTAAGCAGCAGGACTGCCGAGGGAAATATCTGGACACCATTGACAGAACGTCTGCTTTCATCAGAAATATTTGAGGTAAAACCTGTTAACGTTCTTTTGATTATGACTGGAAGTTAATGTTAAATATTGAACATGCGTATTTGAAGTTTTTTTTAAAATTATTTTGTGAATTTTGATTAATTCTTTTTAAAAAAATTCTGAGAAACATGTGATTATTTGAACTTCTGCGTCACTGAAGGATTAACTTCCTCCCTGTCGGTTGAGACACAAGATGTTTGAGTGTCAGCAGCTGACTTCTTTTATTTTGAAAAGTGTCTGAATTCTGAAGTCTTTTATTTTGAGGTGTTTGTATTCTGGTAGAACTATGTAATATACCATTTCTCTTTTGTAGCCATAGCCAGTGATGACAGCAAACAGTATCTGGGCTGATCAGAACACATGTGGTTGGATAAGAGGAGGAGGAGCTGATGCCAACACTTAATGAGATTTGGACAGAAATCAAACTTCTTTTGTCAATCTTTGGTGGATACAGAAAAAATAAATAAATAAAGTTCCCACTTCATTTTTTGTCAGATTGAGTTTTACAATCACTAAAAGGATGATACATCTTACAGACCTTGAAATATTCAAGCTTCCAAATCACTTCACACACAATGTTATCCTAAAGCCTTCACTGCAGCGTGGCCAACAGCTCAGCGGAAACAGGAAGAATAAAACAAACATTTCTTGCAGTGAGGCTTAAATAGCTGCAGTGTGCTAATTTGTGTTGCTCATCACCTGACTGACAGACAGCAGCTATGTGTATGCAACTCAATGGCTGTTCTGATTGGATCAATTTGGCACAGCAACATTTAATTATGTGATTTCCAAGTATACTTTTACAACCCTAACTTTCACATTTAACTTTTCACAATAAATGCACACACTGACATATTTACAAATTCACATGATTTGTGACCTGGTTTACAACTATAGTAGTTCACCACACTGAAGAGAACTTCCTGTGACATTTCAACTCCCGCTAAACAAATAACAATTTTTTTAAATGTTTGAAAATATAGGAATACAGTTAATGTTGACTTGTTTGTGTGTTGAGAATATTAACTAGTTTTGAGCTTCAAGTTTAGTGAGTTTTCAGTGAAACCTAAATGGTTTGTTGATAATTTAGCTAATTAATTTATTGATCTGTTGGTACATTCATTAACTGATCTGGTTTGTTTTCATGTCTTTCAGCAGCTCAGAAAGCATCAATTCTCTTTATCCATCTCGTGGTGACACACTGAGCTACGTCTCTCGGGACGTATTCAATCCATCAGTCCATCAGGTCTCTTATCTGTCAGCGCATTGGTATTCAAAGAAAAATGGTTGTCAGCTCACCAAGGGACAAGTGAGTGGAAAACAATTTAAAGAAAACTAAACTTCCATTTTTAGTTAGCTTTTAGTTAATTTAATTGACAAATAAGAAAGGATATTAGACATGTTAACACATTCTGAGAACTTTATAGTTTACAGTGGACATTTTCTTTTGGAGACGTGTGCATCACACTGATATGACAGCTGTCATGAACATGAATGAGCTTAAGCATGTTTATGGCAGCTGTGATTACAAGTAACTCATTCACTTTATTCGGCATTAACATTGTTTAACATGTCTTTGTTATGACAATTGGAGGCTGGTTTGACGACAGGGAATAACTATGAAGTTATAGGAGGGCTAGCTATTTGGCTAACCAAGGTAACTAGTGTTACGTCCGCCCTAGGGGAACCGAACATAACAAGAATGAATGCTCCCCTTTCCCCCACTCCCAAGGATAACTATGGCCAAAGAGTTGCAGTCCAACAAAAGATAATTTATTCGGTTTTAAGGAGAATGGTAGCATTGAGCTTCAGGGTGAGCATGGCCCCAAACAACAAACAAATACAATCTGACCCAAAACTAACTTACCTAACCAAAACAAAGAAAACAAAGATTACAGGTTTCTAACTTGACTCCCTATAAAATAAACAGGAGAAAAAGAGATAAACCAAAAGAGCTACTCACTCCTAACACTACCTGGACTGCTAAACTAACATCTCAGCAAGAATGACAAATAACAAATTCAACATGATACAATACAACAAAGCTTGGTGCAGTTGGGGGTAGGGTCGAGAGAAGAGGGCGAATGTCTCCAGCAGTGGCCACTTATAGCAGCTTCACCATCAACTATTCACCAATCGGCAGCCAGCACCTGGAGACACACCAATGGTGGTAGCACCACCCTCAGGCAGGGAGGAAAAGCACCTGGAGAGAGAGAGAGAGAGCCTAAGGGTCGTAGCACCACCACCCTCCTCAGACAGGGAGGAACAGCACAGCAAAATCACAAACAATACTAAATTATGACCCTGGGTCATAACACTAGCAGCTAACTAGCACTTTGCTTACTTTACCTAGACGCAAAAATATGTAAGTCACATTAGTAAGCAATTAGTAAGTAATTAAAGTAATTATTCCATGTTGTCAAACTGACCTCATAACGGTATGATTTAATGACATCTTACTGAAAAGTCAAAATTGTACCAGTGAAGTTCAAGTCACAACAAATGTAAATGTTCTCATGACAGCCAAAGTCAAAACCAAACTCAACAGTTTAATGTAATGCAAACACATACAATAGTTTGATAATAAGGCCAGCTATGACTTGTTGACGACATGTCACCAGCAGCAACTTTGCTTTTAATGTGACTGAATGATATCGTCATTGTCATAAGGGCAGCTTCATGTTCAGTCTGATGCATAGCTCTTCAAATAATGTGTTGCCTTACTTTAAAAGACAAAAGTTGATTGACTTATTGCTTGATTACACACCTCTTCCTGCTGCTGACAGTGTTCCCATCAGATTCACATTAAAACATTTCTAGTGATTTTATTTTGAAAACCTCTTCCTTCAGGTATTTTAGCGTCTGGCTGATCTTCTTCATGCTCGGTTTGGGGACGCTGCTGCCCTGGAACTTCTTCATGACTGCTACTGTGGTATGACATCACTTCCTGTTTGCTCACACCATCGGTCTGAAACTGATTTTGTTTTGACAGAGATCATTTAAACATTGTTGATGTTTATAACAAACACTGTTTGTTACATTACAATGTAATGTATATTGTGTTATATTGTAGTGTAGGCATGGCCACAATAGTAACAGAGGTGGTGCGCTAAAGTAACTATCATAAAAGTAACATGAGAGTGGCACTCTGAACTTTAACCTTAAACAAGATTTGGAGATGCAGTGCGGAATTAGCTGCTAAACTAAGCCACAGTCGACCAATAATTATCAGGCCATCGACAGATGGTTGTACATAGTACATCCATGTCGATGCAGAGCCTGCACATCGATGTACTCGCATATCTAATGTAAAAAAAACTATTTCTGATTCATATCAGTGAATCTTTATACTGCCCCTAAAGTTTTCACATAGCTGCACAAAGAAAATGGACGACCAGCTGTCTGTTGTTGTCACGTGACGTCACAGTGATTCCGTCTTGAATTGTTGAATCTAATCTTGATGGTCAACTCATTGATCTCACGGTTCCTGACTCAAATACACTGTTTCCTCCCATTTCAGGCATGTTTGTAGTTAAAGTCTGGTTTTAAGATTTACATAAAAAATTTATTGGTAAGGTGTTTTTTTAAAGATTTGTGTCTTCAGAAAGAACCAATGACAGGAAGTCAGAGATTACCTACAGATTCACCTAGCAAAACTAATAACACTGTCTTTGTCTCCAGTATTTCACCAGCCGTCTGAAGGACTCCCCATTGGCTGATTATTCAGCCAATCAGACGGAGACAGCAGGTGAGCATCGCAGCGTTCTGGAAGCCAAATTCAACAATGTGATGACGCTGTGTGCCATGTTGCCGCTGCTGCTGTGCACCTGCCTCAACTCCTTCTTGCACTCACTGTGAGTACTGCAACACCAACAGAGAATCCTACAACACACTGACACAAAGACAAGTACCATAGGCTAGGTGGTCCTCTGGAGGAGAAGTTTTTTCAGGGTTCAGATAGGTTGAGGAGGGAGACACTTTGATGTGTTCATGACTTTATGCTCTGGAGGATCCAGGCTGGGGGAGGGGGGTTAGCTCAGGGTGTCAAACGTTGTTGAAAGGTGAAGTATTGCTCACAGAAAGCTTTTCAGAGATGATTTACAAGCTTGAAGGGTTTACAGGCATTATTGAAAAGGGTTCCAGTATTAATGGAATGGACTTCCCTATGAGGTGACGCACTTGTTAATAAAAGAGAGAAATATATTCCATCAATAAATTAATCTTTTATAACAGGTGCTTTCTTAACAGCAGTACTTTGTGTTACTTCTCTGTGATGTCTCAGATTATCAAACAGTTAATCCTTGTTCAGTCCTTGCTTGTGAATATTCTCATTCATCCAGGTCATAGTTATCTCAAGGAAATTGAATCGAATGCAACTGGATTTGGTTTTTGTCTTGAAGACGTTTCACCTCTCATTCGAGAGGCTTCATCAGTTCCTGCTCCCTTGGCTAGGCTCGGACTAGTCCCAGCCTAGTCAAGGGAGCAGGAACTGATGAAGCCTCTCGGATGAGAGTCCTTGTGTAACCTGGAGCTATCAGATAGATTCCAAAGGAAATTTTGGAACCAATTATTAGCTGATCCTTGAGCTTCTTCTTCCTGTGTCAGGATTTCTCAGCGTCTGCGTGTGATGGGGAGTCTGTTCGTCATCATGTTTGTCTTCATGGTCACAGCGGTCCTCGTCAAAGTTCCTCTGGAGCCGCTACCATTCTTCTCCATTACCATGGTGAAGATCATTATCATCAACTGTGAGTCTGTTTGTTGATCAGTCTGTTTGTTGTTCAGTCTGTTTGTTTATAACTCTGTTTGTTGATCCATCTGTTTGTTGATCAGTCTGTTTGTTGTTCAGTCTGTTTGTTGATCAGTCTGTTTGTTGATCAGTCTGTTTGTTGATCAGTCTGTTTGTTGATCAGTCTGTTTGTTTGTGTGTCTGTTGACAGCGTTCGGGGCCGTGCTGCAGGGCAGTCTGTTTGTTGATCAGTCTGTTTGTTGTTCAGTCTGTTTGTTTATAACTCTGTTTGTTGATCCATCTGTTTGTTGATCAGTCTGTTTGTTGTTCAGTCTGTTTGTTGTTCAGTCTGTTTGTTGATCAGTCTGTTTGTTGTTCAGTCTGTTTGTTTATAACTCTGTTTGTTGATCCATCTGTTTGTTGATCAGTCTGTTTGTTGTTCAGTCTGTTTGTTGATCAGTCTGTTTGTTGATCAGTCTGTTTGTTGTTCAGTCTGTTTGTTGATCCGTCTGTTTGTTGATCAGTCTGTTTGTTGATCAGTCTGTTTGTTTGTGTGTCTGTTGACAGCGTTCGGGGCTGTGCTGCAGGGCAGTCTGTTTGGTATGGCTGGCTTGCTGCCAGCTTTATACACGACTCCCATTATGAGCGGTCAGGGACTTGCTGGAACTTTTGCTGCCTTTGCCATGATATGCGCCATTGCAAGTAAGATCAATAGCTTACCAATGATTATAAATAACTCATCAAGAATTCATCAGATTCAGATTGAATAGAGAAATAAAAATCTCTATTGATGAAAAAGTCAAAGATTCAACCTTCCACTCTTCCTCGTCTCCTCACCTGTAGGTGGCTCAGAGCTTCAGGATGCAGCGTTCGGTTATTTCATTACAGCCTGTGTTGTTATTTTTCTGTCCATCCTCTCCTACATCCTGCTTCCTAAACTGGTACATGTACACACACACACACACACACACACACACACACACACACACACACACAGGAAGTGAGGTTAAGAAAATTAGATCACTAAAGGTTGATACATCACCTGTATGCACCTGTGTCACATGACACACAACAAACTTAATTTCCTGTGAAAACTAAGCTGTGATTGGCTGGCAAATCTGTGGTATTACATTTATAATAACAATAATAATAATAATAATAATAATAATAATAATAATAACAACAACAATAACAACAATAATGATGATGATGTTGATAATAATAGAAATCAGTATGAAAGTAGAGCTCTGCTGCCTCCTTCAGGAACTTTTATTTTATCTTTCAGCAGGTTTGATTTATTTCACAAGTTTTCATTTGGACATTTTTCTTCACTTTGTTTTCTTGTTTCCTCTCACGGTGATATTTAAATTATTATTTTTACTATCTAGACTGATGGTTTGAGGTTTATAATGTCTGACAGTGTTACATATTTCATGTTTGTTTTAAGGAGTTTTTCCAGTTTTATCAGGAGACAAACAGGGAACAGCGATCAGAAGAGGAGAACACTGTAGATTTGATGAACAGAGGTAAACAAAACAAAAATAAAACAGCTTCCACAGAAAACCCTTTTTAATGATTTCAAGTTTCATTAAGTATACATTAAGTTCTGCTCTTCAACTTTTCAGAGAGAAAAGATGAACCTGCTGATCAGAGCAGGCAACAGAACGTCGCCATGATGACAATCTTTAAGAAGGTCAGTGACACAAAATTCAAACAGTTTCCACTGATTTATTAATGAAAAGAACATTTTCTGAATCGTCTGATTAGATCTCAGATAGATCTAATCAGACGTGTGAGAGTGTTGATTTTCTGCTGTGGCAGTAGTGGAAAACCCAAACCAGATAAAGATATAAACAAAAAACACATATATATGATGGGGGTGTCAAAAGTCACAATGAATTAGATAATGAGATTATGCCTCTTCAAGGGATAATAAAGAGAAATATTATTATTTTGCTGCCTCTTATGAAGGTAAAGAGGAGTGAAGGGGTGTAGAGGGGCTCAGGTATAAAAGGTTCAGTTGAGACAAACATCACACTGTTGACAGGCAGCAACAGTCTGCACTGACCAGCCCTGATGCAGGAGGAGGAATTGTGACCTGTGATGGTGAATCAGCTCGGTCAGAGGACTCTCACAGTTTCCCTCCAACAGAAAAAGTAAAACAGCAGAGACATGTGAACAGGTCCAAACACAGACAGAAGCGTCTCTGTGTGACAGTGTTTGGATGAGGTCTGCAGGGGGTCAACCACACAATCACAATGACAAACACACTCACCTGCTGTCAGGCCACACCTCTCTGAAACCTTCATTAAAGGCTGTCCTCACGCTCTGATTGGCTGAAGCGGCTGTCACTCATTAATCAGCAGTGAGACAGTAGGTGATCTGAATCCACTGCAGTCAGTCCAGAGACACTCGCATACAATACAAAGATAACAAAGACCGCACAATGTGAATTACACCAGATTAACTGGTGACTCTGCCTTCACAAAACTGTTGAAATTTAAAGAAACTTCCAACAAACATGAATACAGAATGAATTACTTCTACTGAAAGCCAACAAAGACACAACTCATTTCTCTCACTTACACAGACATAAAAAACTTTAGGACTCTGGATCACAGATTAGATTAGATTAGATTAGATGGGCCACAATCCACAATGTGGAAATTTACTTGTTACACAGCTCAAGATGCACAAGTACAGGAAAAAGAATCAGAATATACATAACGTTAAATAGAAAATAAATAGAATAAAATAAGGATAATGATTGACAGATGACAAAGATGATTCTTTCATTATCCACCCAGATAAGACTGGGTTGATTAAATGAAGACACTCACCCAGTGATACAGCAGACTGTTCAGTTTCTTCATCTCTCCAGCCAACACAAATCCCTGTGGCCTCCCTAGATGCAGAGCAAACACCTGATTGGGTAAAGTGGAACTTTCTTTTGGAGCACTCACCTGGAGTCACACTGCAGCTGGGCAGCGTCTCTTAATTAAAGAGGAGGCTAATTAATTACAGCCCTCACCTTTTCAGACAGAAACTGGAACATAAACATATTTATACACATTTCGATTTCTTATTCTCTTTTACATTTTTCTTTTTTCTCTGTGCCGCTACATTTCTATTCTTGGACAACATTTTTTCGTTGCCATTTTTAATCTGATTAACTCTAACCCTATTTCCACAGTCACTGAAATGACACCACAGTCAATCAAATCAAATCAACACGTGTAACTTTTTTCTTAACTGAGGAGTGTGGCTTGTAACCCTGTATCGATGCAGACTGTGTCTGACTTCCTTTGAGTGGGACAGATTGGACAAAGCCTCAGTGAAAGTTTGTGGGCAGAAGGGCTGGTTCAGATTCCCATCAGGCTGTCAGCGCTGTTTCATCTAAACTTCACTGCTTGAAACAATACTGATCTCAGACGCTGGGTGAATGTATAAATTCTATTATCCTCCTGATGATATAAAGTCCTCCTCTCCTCCTCCTGATGATATAAAGTCCTCCTCTCCTCCTCCTGATGATATAAAGTCCTCCTCTCCTCCTCCCGATGATATAAAGTCCTCCTCTCCTCCTCCCGATGATATAAAGTCCTCCTCTCCTCCTCCCGATGATATAAAGTCCTCCTCTCCTCCTCCCGATGATATAAAGTCCTCCTCTCCTCCTCCCGATGATATAAAGTCCTCCTCTCCTCCTCCCGATGATATAAAGTCCTCCTCTCCTCCTCCCGATGATATAAAGTCCTCCTCTCCTCCTCCCGATGATATAAAGTCCTCCTCTCCTCCTCCCGATGATATAAAGTCCTCTTCTCCTCCTCCCGATGATATAAAGTCCTCCTCTCCTCCTCCCGATGATATAAAGTCCTCCTCTCCTCCTCCTGATGAGATAAAGTCCTCCTCTCCTCCTCCCGATGATATAAAGTCAGGTGAAGTGTCGTAGTCCACAGAACAGTTCTGGAGCTTCATAGTAAAACAGAGTTGCAGCATTCTGCTAAACAGCTGAAGCAGCTGGAGACTTGATTTAAAACAGAGAAACAACCAAAGAAACAGCAGATGTCTCCAAACAGCTCGTCTGCTGTGATCACAGACAGATCACAACCTGATCTGAGGAGACGATATTTAACCCTCACGGTGCCGTCGAGGTCCAGCCACCACTTCAGACGGGGTGCATGCTAACACTGTTCGCTTAGCAGCTACTGTGAAGATTTCAGCTAATAAAGGGTGTAAATAATGGATATTTTATTTTATTTTGGATCTCATGATATACAGTTTCCTTTAACCACTGTTATTATCGTAATAATTAAATTGATTGCGGGCGTCTGTATTATATAACCCCTTCCTACATGCTGACTTTGACCTTCAGATCTGGCTGTTGGCTCTGTCAGTCTGCTTCACCTTCACCATCACCATTGGATTGTTTCCCGCAATCACCGCCGACATCAAATCCACCCTAGCTGATGGAGGCTCATGGGGTGAGTCAACATGTGACTTCTTTAGTGGCGATGTCATGTGTTCATCCATCACATGATGGATGATCCACTCTCTCTCTTCAACTGTATTTACGAAGCTCACTCTAATTAACAGTCGTATTTGTCTTTTTTAAAATCGGAATATAAATACATTCTTTAACTTGCTCTTTGATTGCATTTTATTTCTCTAACAGAGAAGTACTTCATCCCTGTCAGCTGTTTCCTGCTCTTTAACCTTTGTGATTGGGGAGGGCGGAGCTTAACAGCCGTCTGTATGTGGGTAAGTTTAATATCAAACGATAAACACAAAACAGCTCCTGTATCAGTTTTAATGATCTAAAGAGACACCAAATTTCCTCAGTCGCCACCTGCTTCATACAGTCCATCTCCAACTGGATGAAGGAAAGTTGATTATTGATCACACGCCACAGCGCGAGCACTTCGCTCCACTACATCAGCTGTCTCCCGACCAACGTCAGGACAGCAGAGTCACTCGCCATCTTCCTCAAAAGCCTCAAGACTCACTTGTTCACACTTCACCTCGACCCCGCCTAGCATGACTCCCTCCCATCCCCCCAAAAAACAAAACACGTGTATGCACTTGTATGATCTTATTGTTAGCACTTAAATTACAGCACTTATGTACTTTAGGTATCCTTGATAAATAGCAGCTACGATGCTCAAATGAGGGCTTGAAAACTGTTTAATTTTTTCTTTTTTACTTTATCGACAGTGATATGTTGTGGCTTCTTTCTTGTGACCAATGTACTTATTGTAAGTCGCTTTGGAAAAAAGCGTCTGCTAAATGTCCTAAATGTAATTATTGGTCATTGATCTCTGATTCCAGCCGGACAAGGACAGTCTGTTACTTCCTGTGTCCATCGTGTGCCGACTCGTCTTCGTCCCTCTCTTCATGTTGTGTAATGTTCAGCCTCGTCTCAACCTGCCCGTCTTCTTCCATCATGACGGTTGGTTCATCTTCTTCATGATTGTCTTCGCCTTCAGTAATGGATACCTGGCCAGCCTCTGCATGTGCTTCGGACCAAAGTAATGAATTGACACAAAATGACGCACACCAATATTTTTGTAATTTATTTTGTGATGTATTGTTACATTTTGGAATAAATTGCATTAAACATGAAATATTTTGCAATAAGCTGGATAATAATGATTAAATGTCTCTTGTCGACTGACAGGAACGTCCTTCCTCATGAAGCTGAAACAGCCGGAGCCATCATGGCTTTCTTTCTGTCTCTGGGTTTGGCTTTAGGAGCTTCTCTGTCCTTCGTCTTCAGAGCACTGGTCTAACTGGAAACTGCTTCTCTAGGAGTGGTTTCAATGGAACCGACATGGCCGGTACTGGTCTAATTGAAAAACAACCTGTTTTTGTCTAAATGGATCAACTGGATGACAAACTGTTCATTACTGTCCGACTTTGTATTTCAGGGTTAAAGTTACAGCTGAGTGTCACCTTCAGATGTTGCAACATTTTGCCAAACGAAACTGGAAACAAGTTGTGCGGCTCAACATGCATAGTTCACATTTTGTCCTGATGGTGGCGCAACAGGAAACATAAATATCCGTCTGTGAAAAACTGACATGATGAGGCCTCTGACAGGACAAAGACTGATGGGAGGAGGACGTCTGATATTTATTAACACAAATACACATTATTTATAGAAACAACATGTTCAGTCACACTGTTTGATGTAATGATTGAAATTAGGCTGTTCCAAGGAAACTGCAATAATTTAATTGTTCCATGGTGTACTTTTACTGCTCCACTCACAGTCAGTTTCTTTTTATAATTTGTATTGTTTTCTTTACAGACATCAGTAAGGCAAACCCGTACAGCTTATAGAATGGGATCAAAAATGACAAAAAATAATAAAACTAAGATGAATAGATAAATAAATAAATAAATAAATAAATAAATAAAATGATTATAGTATTTTCTAGTAAAAGATTGTGTGATGCCATGATTCCTCATAGAAAAACATATTTCTGATCTTTGGTGTCAACATGTCGTCTGACAGACATTTCAATGTTTCTAGTTGTTTTATTTTTATCAATTGCACTCTAATGCTCTCACCTGTCGAATGAACTCACCTGTTGAATTTCCTGAACTTTCACTTTGTCTCTCCAGATTTTTCATTCACTCACTGAACTAACAGTTTGTTGAACATTCTTTCCTTCTTCTGCTATTCTGTATTAAAGAATAATTTTCAGCATCAGATTTAATGTTTGTAAGAAACATGTTTTGTTGGGTTTTACTTTAGTTTTTCATTGTCTCACTGTTTGCAACAGAGCGCAGATAAACAACAACAGTAATTGGTCCATTCTTACAGATGGCTGTAGTGTTTGGATCAAAGTTAAGTTTCTATTCATTGAATGCTCCTGAAACAACTTGATTGACTCACTGAGCTTTAACAGCAGCCTGTGACGATGAGGACCATATTGTTTGTTTGTTCAGCCTCAGGAAATGATCATGACACCTGTGTAGAAATAAAGTTAATAAAGTTGTCTAAGTCTAAGTCTAAATCATCAGCAGCAGGACCATGAGAGGTTTCTCCATCTTGGACCAGACTTATCGTAACAATCATTGGTATAGAGGCTATACAATAAAGAGGAAAGAAAACATTGTTGTGGTACTCCGGGGGAAAAGGGGCACTGCTGTGACTTAAGCACCACTATACCTGAAGTCTACATGTCAGGAGATAAAAAATCCACCTCACAGTGCTAGAATCAGGCTCAAAAAGGGACAGCACTGAAATAACAGGAAGATGACAAGACGATCAATAAAAGTCTTTAGTCTACAAACACTGAAATCCCTCTGTTGGTTCCAGGTGAACTGCAGACGGTCCAATAAACCCTCATCCTCTAAACTGCTGGATCAGAGAAATCACTTCATGTTCTGTTATAGATTTTTTTTAAAACAGGTTTTATTATAGATTATTAGAGTTTTATTAGAGTCTTCTATATGGCTACTGATGACTACCTTCAAATCAAACTCATTAGGATCACATTTTCAATATATTTTCAGTGAAGCTGTGATGCTTTTAGTTTGAAAGACATGACAGGAAGTTGCTGTCATTCTGACAGTCGTGTCAAATATCAGAGATAAAAATAAACGCTGCAGAGTTAAATTTAAGGTGGACTGACATGTTTCTGTCTGCATTTTTATTTTGTCTCTTTAACGTTGTCATGTCCGAAAACAAACTGACTTCAGTGGATTTTGAGATTTTTGGGAATGTGCAGGGTAAGTCATGTGTCACATGTCACATGTATGTGTGTTTGCATGTATTAAGGTATAAAGTTACAGACATGGTTATTTTCTGTCTGTTAAAGATTCTGTGCCATCTAAAATATTAATTCTTATATCAATGAGAAGAGATTGACAGCTGTGGATTTAGGATTTAAGATTTAAAAAATATTTCATATTAAATTTAAATGTGTTATAAATATCTCCATATTGTACTTTATGTACATATATTATATAAACTGTATATTATTATGTTCATTATGAGACTAATAAGGTATTTGTCTTTTTTCAGGAGTTTGCTTCAGAATGGTGAGCTTCATGTTAAATTTAAATATTCATACTCATGATATGATTAAATGATATAAAATGATACCATGTGACAATAAATACAGTCAGTGATCGATGAATAATCAATGAATGATAAAAGAGGTTAAATGGCAGAAACTGAAACATGTTTGCGATGTAATGATGTAATGATGTGATGACTTGAGAATGTGATGATGTCAGTACACAGAGGATCATGGCTCTAGTCTGGGACTCAGCGGGTGGGTGAAGAACACCAGACAGGGAACTGTGATCGGTCAAATCCAGGGACCTCCGGACAAAGTCAGCGACATGTGAGTCCAAGTTTCAACTTCCCAAGAACGGAGGTCTTTGGGTTTGGATTTAAAGTTCAGATATCAAGATGAAGGAGAATGGGACGTAAAAACTCTGATGCTTAATGCAGAAGAATTGATCTGTGAATTGATATCATGTCAGTGCCGTTGCAGACCGGTTGCAGGTTTGGGGTTTGATTTATCCAAAAGTGGCCATGACAGTGTTCATATCTCTCTCAAGTGTCAAATTATGAGAATGTTATTTGGGTATTGATGACAGAATCTTCTTCCACATCCTGTTTTTAATTAATTTATTCAACAAACTACTTTCCCAAACCTGTTGAAATAATCTAAAAGAGGAAGTTGTTGTAACTTCACTGTAAATGGTCATGATTGGTAAGAGTCCTGAAGATAATAACATGCCAGGATCCTGTTACAGTCATATAGCCACCTAGTGTGTCACTTGATTTACCTCAAATTTTAATTTTGCACTCTAATTTTGATAAAATTCAACCCAACACTAGGAGCAACACACAGTGGACACAGGAAGTCACATTGACCATCTCGCACACTGTCCAAAACACATGACATTTCAGAGGCATGTCGAACACTCAAAGTCCGGCTGCTGGGCTGCAGCTGGTGCAAACTCCCAACATGCGCTGTGGTGCGAGGGCCCATTCATCACTACTACAGTTTTCATTTTTAACATGAGTCCCACACCCTTTTTTTTGTTTTTGTTATAGGTAAAAACTCCTGTGTTCTTTACTTTGAAACAGTTCAGACAATATACATTTCTTCTTCTTCTCATGTTTTCAGGAAACTCTGGCTAAAGAGTGTAGGCAGTCCGAGCTCTCGAATCGACCGAGCCGTCTTTTCCAACGAGAGAGACATTTCTAAACTGGAGATCCACGGCTTCTCTACCCGCTACTGAACATCATCAGTGACGTCTCACTTGCAAAAAACAATAACAATTTGCTGTTACTCAAGGTGAAACTGAAAAAGTTAATTATTCAATTTGTGAATCAACAGAACATGTTGGGTTAGAACAATGTTCAGTTATTCAAAAAATGTTGAATAATGTTTGATAAAAACTTCAAGGATCAGCTGATTGAGGAAATTGCGGACCCTTTTTTCTTTTTAAAAAATGAAACTTTATATTGCTTTTCCTGATCAGCTTCGACTGTAAAAAGTTGCATCATGTGTTTGGCGTTTATTGATAATTTTGACTTAAATAGCCTCAATTAGTTACTCTTTCACAGAAGTCCAACTTTTTCCTCAAAGCAGTTTAATAAATCAATCCATTCTGATCAATACCTGCCTGATCACTTGTCTACTACATTTAGTCAGTTAATATAAACCTTGCTATTTAATGACCTATCATCATGAAGTCATCGTTCCAGTCCTAACGTCTACATGAACAGGCTTTCAGACGTTCCTGATGAGTCTTCAGACGGTGTGCAGCCTCGACAGCCTCTCAGTCTGTATCCATCTCGTCTGTTCTTGTGATTCCTCATCTTTTGTGGCCCAATGTCCATATACAAAAATGTTCTTATCTCACCAAGAAATGTTAAAATTCCTGAAGGTGTTCTTCACATGCCCATTTTCCCAGAGTGCATCGATTGGTAACTTGTATGAACTTGCCAGGGCAAATATCCCAGGATTCGTCTGGGTATTTAAGGGAGAGGCCAACAACTACAAGTTTTAACAGTTTTTTTTATTTTATTTCATCACGAAATTAACTTTCAAGATTTTATTAAGGGAGAAATCAACTGTGTTGAATATGGACAGTTTTATGAATATTAAAGGGACTTGAGGCAGGATTTGTGAAAAAATAAACATGCATTTTAAGTTTTTTAATGCTAACGGGTGATGAAGCGTTCAAAACCAAAAAGAATGAGCCCAACCACATATCTCTCCGTTGCCTTGAACAGGCTGTGTGCTGCATCATGTACTGCAATTGGGGCCCGAATTTCCCGCGCAGTCCTGCGGACGTGACATCAGATGACGCTGAATGCGCGTCCTCGACGGCTTGGATACAGAAAGAAGATAAGCGCAGTGGACCCAAACTAGTACGACCTAAACTAAAACGACCCACCACCACACAAAGTCCACTAAAAAGTCATACTAAGAAGAAAACAAAGGTTTTATCAGCGGCATGTCGTGAGTCAAAACGAAATTACAACCAAAGCTGGACCGGAACCAGAATAAACATCGGATACGGTTTGACTCATGGAGGCAGCTTCAACTTGAACTGGGACTGAAAACAGATGCTGACATGGCTCATTTCCTAGTGACCAGGTAAGAAAACATTACAGGTCATGTTTAGAGCTTGATCTGAAAATCATATGAGATCACCAAGGACTCGGAGTGAGCTAACGTGCAAAGTAGCGTTAGCTGCTAACATGTAGCTTAGTCCACCGCTGTGTAACACTGAATAGTTACAGACTGAGCATTTTCCACAGTCCTTTAGTCTGAAACCGAATAGTTAGAAATATGTCCCTTTATATATGGGACCGAAAGCCCAACCTGTTATCCGGGAGGTGACGTTAGCAGCTGGCTGTAGCCACATGCTAACGGTTTGTTTGTGTCTGTGTAGTAGCATTAGCTGCTAACACACAGCAGTCCCGTATCAGAGGCGATGTTTTTGTCCCCCAATATGGCGTCTTTGCTTTCGCCTGTGCCTTTCAGACTCGCCGCACTTGTGTGTCCCCGGAAGCCCGGCTTCCCGGCTGCTTCGTGTGTAGGGGATAAGGCTATCCTTTACACACAGCACAGTTAGCAGTTGTAGGCTACCAACGTCATTCCGCGGAGGTATGCGCGGAGGTCCTGCAGTAAACAGTCACGTGAACAGCGAGCAAAGAAATAACAGTGTCACAGCATCAGCTGCTCTGCTGTGAAGAGTTCATGAATGCTCCAGCGCCGGCTTGGCTGATGGCTGCAGTTACTCTAATGGCCGTCGTGTCACTATTGAGTCTTATTTCTTGATCCTGCCTCATGTCCCCTTAAGGTTCTAGGGTTAGGGTTAGCAGGGTTTGCATCGTTCTGGCCGATCGTCCACACGGATCCTGTAAACGCAGCACCTGTAAACACACTCTTTTGAAAACGGGTCTCAGGGTGGAGAAATTCGAAAATGCAGGGGCTGCGTTTTCTTGTGGACGGTGAATCCGCATACCTTTCGATACGATGACATCATCGCCCCACCCCTCGACCTCTCGCCTTCGACCTCTGAACCCCACGACGTCTCATTACAACAACAACAACGATGGCGGACTACATGCTTGTGTTCGTGCTGCAGACGATATTGAGCCTATCAGGGTTACTAGGGCAAAATATAATTCTCCTCTGCCACTACGCTGTGCAAAAAAGGATTATGGACCCCGACTAGCCATTTTCATCTTCTTCTTGTTATGCTCGGTTTCTCCTTCTATTGTCTGTTTGTATACAGCGCTCAAGCTTTATGCGCATGCTCCGTCTCTTCTTCTCCGTTTTTGGTGAATTTCCAGCGCCACCTAGCGGCCTGGCATATGAACTACAGTGTATTGAGTCGTTTACAGTGGATCCGTGTGGACGCAAATATTCTTGAAACAATGCCAAGGAAGACGGATAAAAAAAGATCATTTTGGTACGTGTGGACGGGGCCTTAGTCCTATACTTTTTTCCTTGTTTATTGAGCCGTTGGTACAGGCAATACGAGAGGACGAAAATATATCTTGCATTCTGATTGGAAACACAGAACATAAAATCTGTTTATATGTGAATGATATTCTTATGACACTTACTTGTTACGGTGGCGGTAAGAATTAAGGTGGACCCAAATGCAGACTCACGGGAGGCAGGATAAGGGGGAACAAAAGGCAAGCTTTATTTTACAAAAGCTGAACAAGAAGGAGCCAGATACAAAAACTAGACACTAGTCATTGTGCGAGATGCGTATGCGACAGGATACCACTCTGTGTCATGCTTTTGAAGCAGCACAGCTCCTAGGCCAGCTTTAGATGCATCTGTGGACACCTTTAACGGTTTGTCCTGATCATAGAATTTCAGGACTGGCTCCTTGATTAGACTGTTCTTTAGCCACTCCCATTCTTTTGCATACTCTGGCATCCACTGCCACATTGTTTTATTTTCTAACAGACTTCTCAATGCTTTAGTGTTAACTGAGAGGTTCGGAACAAATTTTCCCAAGTAGTTAACTAAGCCTAAGGCTCTCTGCAGGTCATTTTTGTCCTGTGGTACAGGCATTTCAGCAATTGCCCAGGTCTTTTCTGGATCTGGCTGTACCCCTGCCTCTGACAGTTTCTCTCTCAGGTAGGTTATTTCTTTCACCCCAAATTGGCATTTGTTTTTGTTAAGTTTTAGACCTGACTTTTGCGCCTGAGTGAGAGCCCTGCGCAGCCTCGCATCATGCTCCTCTTTTGTTTTGCCCCAGACGACAACATCATCAATAAAAAAACCCACCCCCTCTATTCCATCAAAGAGTTCCTGCCCTGTCCTATGAAACACTTCAGAGGCAGAGCTGATTCCAAATGTGGTATTGAATGTGCACAACCTAGAACTTTCCTCATCAAGCACTATTTGGTAAAACCCTGAAGAAGCGTCTAGTTTAGAGAAGTAGCATGCTCCACTCATTGCACTGGTTATATCTGATTTGTTGGAAGCCTGCAGTGTTCACGTTGGATTGCCTTATTTAAATCTTTGGGATCTATGCACAATCTCAGATCTCCATTAGGTTTCTCAATAATGACTAGGGAGTTAACGCATTCAGTGGGCTCTTCAATTTTCTGAACGACCCTTTCTGTTATCAAAGAGTCTATCTTTTCCCTGAGTCTCTTTTTAAGTGCCACAGGCACCTTTCATGCTGGATGTATGACTGGTTCTGCATTATCTTTTAGCCTAATTTTGTGTTTGCCTGGCAAACGTCCTATGCCTTTGAACACATCTGCATGTTCTTTCACCCAGTCATCGTATGTAGCTCTGGTTGCAGCATCCACTGTTTTCTTAGTTTGTTTATCTTCTGTCACTTTGTCTGCATCAATGACATTTATTCTTTTTATCAGCCCTGCCTGCTCACAGGTTTTTAAACCCAAAATAGCTTGTCTATTTCCCTCAACAAGTACGAAAAGAGCATTCACTTCTGGCCTTTTCTAGTCAGACTAACTCTACACATCTCCTTTGTGGGTATAGGAGTGTCCTCATATGTTCTTAGGTTTATCTTTTTGTCTCTCACCTTGGGCTTGTTTTTTAGTCTTTTAAAGTCTTTCATGGGCAGTATGTTCACCTGTGCTCCCGTGTCCAGTTTCAGTGGAATGTCGGTGCCATTCACATCCAGGTGGGCTATCCACTCATCCTTTGAAACCATCTGTGCCTCCTCGATCACATCCACGAAAAACGCCTTCACCTCGTCGTCCTTGGTTTCGCTCTGCTTTTCCACGAGCTGCACTTTCTTCTTGGAGAAGCAGCTTTTGGCGAAGTGATTCTTTCCGCCGCATATCCTGCAGTCTTTCCCGAAACCTGGGTACTGTCTTGGTGCGTGTCTCAGCCCGTGCCTGTTGCAGTTCCCCCTCTCCGGCTGAGGCTTTGGGTTTGGGTCTCTTTTGTTTGCGGACGTCCTCAGTCTCCCGCGCTGGACCGCGTCCACTTCCACAGCATCACCCTCACTGTTGAATGTTTTTATCTGTGCCTTCGCGCTCTCTGAAGCTTGGCAGATTTTTATAGCTTTTTCAAGCGTAAGATCAGTCCCTTTCAATAAATACATTCTCACTCTATTGTCCAGTACACCAATCACGATCTGGTCACGTATCATTGAATCACATAACGTGTCGAAGTTGCATGACTGACTTTTCAGCCTTAGGTCTGTGACGTACCGTTCTATCGGCTCAGACCCTTTCTGAATTTTTTCTTTCTGGTTTCTGAAAACATATCGCTCATATGTCTCATTCATTCTTGGCGTGCAGTACTCCTCGAATTTTGCCATGACTTTGTCGAACTTATCTTTTTTGTCTTCTGTGAAGACAAATGTGTTGTACACGTCCAGTGCGCTGCGGCCTGCAGCTGATAGCAACAGTGCTATCTGCCGCTTGTCGCCGCCGTCTAGTCCTATGGCCAGCACATACAGTTCAAAACTTTGTTTAAATACTTTCCAATTTTCGTGGACGTTTCCGGTCAACTTCAACTCATCTGGTTGATGTACAAAGTTCATTTTTGGTCAGACATGCAGTGAGAGCCCGCCCCCTGCACAGGACAGGCTCCCACACAGATCTGTTCACGATTGGGAATAATGAAAATCCATCATAGACAAACTTTTAATTTTTGCAGAGGGTTAGAACCGCTAACACCGGAGCTTATTGTTACTACGGTCTTTCTAAATTTAGCCCAGAGTTTAGTGACAGGTTTTGATACTGATCCCTACCAGTGGACACATGGAGGCTTTTATGTTGTTGTTTTTTTTTAGCAAAAGCACAAAGAGACTTATTAAAAAGATCCAGACAGCTTCACTGTTTCTCATCAGGATTTTTATTACGACAAGCTCTGATTAAAGTCCGCAGGTGATTTTCCGACAAACCCACCAATCAGAGAAGAGGGAGGGGCCATAGTGTGTGCATGTGTCTGTAGTACAGATGGTCACTCGGCTTTGGTTCTTTTCACAGCTCCAGGTAATCTGTCCTGCAGCCTGAAAACACAGACAGTCTGTTTAGTCCTTCATGTCCGACAAAACACCCTGTCACACCATATCACACTCTGTCACACCCAGAAAGTTTATAAATCTTCTCCCCATGATGAAAAACGTTACTCATGTCAGATCCTGGTCTGCTACTTCATGTGTGCTTGTGATTAGCTAAACAAACTTTAAAAAGATTTGTCAGCCACTTAGTTTTATTTAAAGTGAAATACCCACTGAAGCTAGCCAGCAGCGAAGCTGTAGCAGTGTTTAGCACCAACAGAAACATGTTGTCTTGGAGAATTATTATGAGAGACAGCCAGAAAATATCAGAGCTCAAACCAGCCTTCAAAATAATACTAGGATTACTGCACTGTCAAAGTTTATTGTGAAGTGCTGAATGAGCTCATTTCTGCCCCTTGTGGCTGTTTGAAGAAGAACTGTCACAAGACCTGCAGCTGCTGTGAGGCACCGGAGTCCCATTTTCTCCCACGGATCAATGAAGGTTTATTAGTCAACTTAAATTAACTGAGTGGTACTACGTCCGGTGAGTGCAATGTAATTACTGACTTGTTGTCGAAGAAGTAATCAGATTACTGTAAATTTTTTCTAAGTAATGTGTTACTGCTGATAATGGGGGAACACATTCTCAATGATTGTGGTTCTCTGTTCTGATGTGTACTCACTTGTGCAGCTTCTCCTCCACTCTGGACTGAATCAACTCGATGTAATGATCAATCTGAGTCTGAACACACACACACACACACGCACACAGAGGTCAATAGTGCTTTCAGATTATTTAGTCAGAGAAATATTCTCAGTGAGGCATTATAAGGAACACTGTACTGGTTTTAGATTTTAATTTTTTAATGATCTTACCCTAACCCTAACCCTGTGTAAATGATTCTAACTCATCAAAGATTTCAGAACCGGTCCGGTCGATCTCCTCAGCTGCAGTTTGATCCTCTGTGACGTCACAGTCAGGTCCACTAACAGTGTTCTAGTCTCTGACAGGCTGAGGTTGTTCTTCTAACAGTCTGACAGCATCACAGGAACCAGTCCTCCAGAGAGCTTTCGTCCAACAGTAACGTCCTCGTTGTCTCGTTCAGGAGACGTCTCACTCTGAGTGGCTGCAGGAAGATGACGGTGGAAACATGAGTCAGAGAGAGGAGTTTAGAGCTTAGCTCAAGGAACTGGGCTGAATATTTAACTGATTTAAGAATCTGGACGAGGCGACGACTGCAACAACTGACCTCTGGAGAGGTTTGAGAGTGAGACGTCTCCTGAACGAGACAACGAGGACGTTACTGTTGGACTAAAGCTGTCTGGAGGACTGGTTCCTGTGATGCTGTCAGACTGTTCAAAGACTAAAACACCTGATTGTCCACCAGTGGACCTGATTGTGACATCACAGAGGATGAAACTGCAGCTGAGGAGATCGACTGGACCGGTTCTGAAACCTTTAGTGAGTTTGGATCATAGACACAGCAGAACTAACATACCACTCCTTCTGGCCATGGGAAGACGTCCCAGGTTATTGTAGGTGAATCACCTGAACATTTGGACTAAAATTCAATTATAAATCACCTAAATGACACAAAACCTAAAATATGGCTGTGACACTGAGAGATGGTCTAGCTTTAAGACAAGTTCTGCTGCTGTACCTTTTTCTTCAGGTAGATCAGTGGAGTGGTGAAGAAAATGATGTCAGCTGGACAGGAAGAAAGGTTAGTTTCAGCTTCAGTTTCAGTTTGTTGAAGCACAAGTCCAAAAATATTGAAATCAGAAAGAAGAAACCTCACCTAGAATCAGAATGGTGACTCCATTAAAGATGGAACCAACATACGTCATCATCCACATGACTGCAGACAACTGGAACATTTAGAGAACAGACATCTGACACATTTAGAGAATAGCTGAAACATTTAGAGAACAGAGCTGTACAATTTAGAGAACAGAGCTGAAAGATTTAGAGAACAGAGCTGAAACATTCAGAGAACAAACATCTGACACATTTAGAGAACAGAGCTGACACATTTAGAGAACAGAGCTGACACATTTAGAGAACAGAGCTAAAACATTTAGAGAACAGAGCTAAAACATTTAGAGAACAGAGCTAAAACATTTAGAGAACAGAGCTGAAACATTCAGAGAACAAACAGCTGACACATTTAGAGAACAGAGCTGACACATTTAGAGAACAGAGCTGACACATTTAGAGAACAGAGTTGAAACATTTAGAGAACAGAGTTGAAACATTTAGAGAACAGAGCTGACACATTTAGAGAACAGAGTTGAAACATTTAGAGAACAGAGTTGAAACATTTAGAGAACAGAGCTGACACATTTAGAGAACAGAGTTGAAACATTTAGAGAACAGAGCTGACACATTTAGAGAACAGAGCTGAAACATTTAGAGAACAGAGCTGACACATTTAGAGAACAGAGCTGAAACATTTAGAGAACAGAGCTGACACATTTAGTGAACAGAGCTGAAACATTTAGAGAACAGAGCTGAAACATTTAGAGAACAGCTGAAACATTTAGAGAACAGAGCTGACACATTTAGAGAACAGAGCTAAAACATTTAGAGAACAGAGCTGAAACATTTAGTGAACAGAGTTGAAATATTTAGAGAACAGAGCTGACACATTTAGAGAACAGAGTTGAAACAATTAGAAAACAGAGCTGACACATTTAGAGAACAGAGCTGACACATTTAGAGAACAGAGTTGAAACAATTAGAAAACAGAGCTGACACATTTAGAGAACAGAGCTGACACATTTAGAGAACAGAGCTGAAACTGTCATGCCCTCTGCCCCTGCTCCCTAGTTTGTGTGTGTGACCAGGCCTGATTACAGATGGGAGAATGCTGTGTTGGAGTCAGGGCCTCCCAGCTGCTGCTCATCTGATCATCATCCCGTGCTATTTAAGATCCTGGGCCACAGTCAGTCAGCGCTGGATTATAGACACTGCTACAGTTAGTGATGTCTACATCTCACTACAGATCTCTCTCAAGATTCTTGTTGTTATCTGAGCTTTTCCAAAAAACCTAAATCTGTTCTCTCTTCCACACACCAGCTACACACTCCACCCGGACTCCAGCCTGCATCTCCAGCCTGAGCTCACACTTCGCCAGCCTGCCCGTCAGCCTTCATCTGCCAGCGCCAGTCTCCCTGCCATACAAACTCTGCACAATAAACACTCTTGTCAGCTGACCTCTACTTCTGCCTCCTTCCCTGCTCCTGAGTCCGCCTACCCGGTCCTGACAGAAACATTTAGAGAACAGAGCTGAAACATTTAGAGAACAGACAGCTGACACATTTAGAGAACAGCTGAAACATTTAGAGAGCAGAGCTGACACATTTAGAGAACAGAGCTGAAACATTTAGAGAACAGCTGAAACATTTAGAGAACAGAGCTGACACATTTAGAGAACAGAGCTGAAACATTTAGAGAACAGAGCTGAAACATTTAGAGAACAGCTGAAACATTTAGAGAACAGAGCTGACACATTTAGTGAACAGAGCTGAAACATTTAGAGAACAGAGCTGACACATTTAGAGAACAGAGTTGAAACATTTAGAGAACAGCTGAAACATTTAGACAACAGAGCTGAAACATTTAGTGAACAGAGCTGAAACATTTAGAGAACAGAGCTGACACATTTAGAGAACAGAGTTGAAACATTTAGAGAACAGCTGAAACATTTAGACAACAGAGCTGAAACATTTAGTGAACAGAGCTGAAACATTTAGAGAACAGAGCTGACACATTTAGTGAACAGAGCTGAAACATTTAGAGAACAGAGCTGACACATTTAGAGAACAGAGTTGAAACATTTAGAGAACAGCTGAAACATTTAGACAACAGAGCTGACTCATTTAGTGAACAGAGCTGAAACATTTAGAGAACAGAGCTGACACATTTAGTGAACAGAGCTGAAACATTTAGAGAACAGAGCTGACTCATTTAGAGAACAGACAGCTGAAACATTTAGAGAACAGAGCTGACACATTTAGAGAACAGAGCTGAAACATTTAGAGAACAGAGCTGAAACATTTAGAGAACAGCTGAAACATTTAGAGAACAGAGCTGACACATTTAGAGAACAGAGCTGACACATTTAGGGAACAGCTGAAACATTTAGACAACAGAGCTGAAACATTTAGAGAACAGAGCTGAAACATTTAAAGAACAGAGCTGAAACATTTAGTGAACAGAGTTGAAACATTTAGTGAACAGAGCTGAAACATTTAGAGAACAGAACTGACACATTTAGAGAACAGAGCTGAAACATTTAGAGAACAGAACTGACACATTTAGAGAACAGAGCTGACACATTTAGAGAACAGAGCTGACACATTTAGTGAAGAGAGCTGACACATTTAGAGAACAGAGCTGACACATTTAGTGAACAGAGCTGACACATTTAGAGAACAGAGCTGAAACATTTAGAGAACAGAACTGACACATTTAGAGAACAGAGCTGACACATTTAGAGAACAGAGCTGAAACATTTAGTGAACAGAGCTGAAACATTTAGAGAACAGAGCTGACACATTTAGAGAACAGAGCTGAAACATTTAGAGAACAGAGCTGAAACATTTAGAGAACAGAGCGGACACATTTAGAGAACAGACAGCTGAAACATTTAGAGAACAGAGCTGAAACATTTAGAGAACAGAGCTGAAACATTTAGAGAACAGAGCTGACACATTTAGTGAACAGAGCAGACACATTTAGAGAACAGACAGCTGAAACATTTAGAGAACAGAGCTGAAACATTTAGAGAACAGAGCTGAAACATTTAGAGAACAGAGCTGACACATTTAGAGAACAGAGCTGAAACCCTAACCCTAACCCAGAGCTGAAACATTTAGAGAACAGAGCTGAAACATTTAGAGAACAGACAGCTGAAACATTTAGTGAACAGAGTGGACACATTTAGAGAACAGAGCTGAAACATTTAGACAACAGACAGCTGACACATTTAGTGAACAGAGCTAAAATATTTATAGAACAGAGCTGAAACATTTAGAGAACAGACAGCTGAAACATTCAGTGAACAGAGCGGACACATTTAGAGAACAGACAGCTGACACATTTAGAGAACAGCTGAAACATTTAGAGAACAGACAGCTGAAACATTTAGAGAACAGCTGAAACATTTAGAGAACAGACAGCTGAAACATTAAAAAATTTACTGGACACCTGGTCTCACTTGGTCTACCTGAATTACATGAACACAGGCTAGCATTAGCCAACATGCTAACATGTAGTCTGTAAACTGACCTTCAGAGAGTCGACCAGGTCTTCAACCAGCAGCAGCCTCCTGGTCTGACTGGTGAACCAGTTTAGGTGGACCAGAGACTGGTCAGCCAGCAAACGGACAGACTCGGAGGACACAGAGATGTCCCTGTCCAACAGAGACCTGGAGAAGGACAGAGGAGGTGAGAGGAGGTAAGATGAGAACTGAGTAGGTGAGAGGATTCTTTGTGTGTGTTACCTGAATGGATGACCTTCATCTGATTTCTGGACGGCCTGGATCACTGATTTATAAACCCTACAGACAGGGAGGAGACAACAGTTTATTCATTAATTAGTTAATTGATTATGAAGCTCAGAGATGGAACATGACATCATTTATCAGCAGACTCAGCTGCATTGTGGGACCTCGAACACATCTTAGTGGTACCTGGTGGGCTGTTGATATATTCACAGTATGTTCTGATTACCTGAAGGTTATGGTGACACAGAGGCAGGTGAGCAGCAGGTAGGACACCACACTGATGACAGACAGCGTTGCCACGGAGATGAGAATTAGCAACGACAGGCCGAATGCCACCGCCGTCTTCTTCGGTTCTTTCCAGTGGACGAGCTGCAATGCTGCGGGGGCAGGATCAGAGTTATTACAGAAACTTCCTGTCGTCAGAGAGACACACACCAACACACATGATCTACTGCACTAAATATGTTCCTCACACACGCAACTGTGGTGGTCTTGAGTTTAAAAAACATATACTTAACATTACAACAAATACAAAACACAAAAACAAATACAAAACACAACAACAAACAGTAAAACACAGCAAACACAAATGGTAAATGGTCTTGCATTTCTACAGCGCTTTTCCAGTCTATCTCAAGGAAATTGAATCAAATGCAACTGGATTTGGTTTTTGTCTTGAAGATGTTTCACCTCTCATCCAAGAGGCTTCATCAGTTCCTGCTCGCTTGACTAGGCTGGGACTAGTCCCAGCCCATCTAATGGGCAGACCGCAGTTTGTGAGATCACAGAACTGTGTGTCTGACCGTCTGATCGGCAACATCGGCACCCCTCAGGGAACTGTGCTATCTCCCTTCCTCTGCACCTACACTGCAGACTTTAAGTACCGCACTGAGTCGTGTCATCTGCAGAAATTCTCTGATGACACGGCCATTGTGGGGCGTGTAGAGGGCGGGAGGGAGGATGAGTCCAGGGACCTGGTCAACAACTTTGTTAAGTGGTGTGGGGAGAACCACCTGCAGCTGAATGTGGCAAACGCGAAAAACATGGTGGTTGACTTCAGGAGGACAGACGCTCTCTCCAGTCTGCATCGGTGGGACAGACGCTGACATTGTGGAATCATACAAATACCTGGGTGGAGTGCTGGACAATAAACTGGAGTAGACTACAAACGAGTGTGTGCGGGTAAACTGGGAACGTCTTGGGGAGGCACCCGTCCGTGAAGCTTTCAACTCTCACCTCCGAAGGAGCTTCTCTAGCATCCCTGTGGAGGCTGGGGATATCGAACCTGAATGGACGATGTTCAAAGCCTCCATTGTTGAAGCTGCAGCTGTGTCCTGTGGTCATAGGGTCTTAGGTGCCTCAAGGGGCGGCAACCCTCGGACACCGTGGTGGACACCTGTGGTCAGGGAAGTCGTCCAGCTGAAGAAGGAGGCCTTTAGGGACATGTTGTCCCAGAGGACTCCTGACGCAGTATTGGGGCACCGACGGGCCCGAAGGGCAGCAGCCGCAGCTGTGTCAGAGGCAAAGCAGCGGGTGTGGGAGGAGTTTGGCGAGGCCATGGAGAAGGACTTTCGGGCAGCGCCGAGGCCCTTCTGGAAAACCGTCCGGCACCTCAGAAGGGGGAAACGGGGAACCATCCAAGCTGTGTACAGCAAGGATGGGACCTTGTTGACTTCAACTGAGGAGGTCATAGGGTGGTGGAAGGAGTACTTTGGTGACCTCCTGAACCCCACTCAGCCACCCTCTGTAGCGGAGACAGAGCTGGAGGATGATGGGGTATCATCGCCGATTTCCCTGGGTGAAGTCACTGTGGTAGTCAAACAACTCCACAGTGGCAAGGCCCGAGGGATCGATGAGATACCACCAGAAATGCTGAAGGCTCTGGGTGTTGAGGGACTGTCTTGCTTGACACGCCTCTTCAACATTGCATGGGGGTCGGGGATGGTGCCGAAGGAGTGGCAAACAGGTATGGTGGTCCCCATCTTTAAGAAGGTACACCAGAGGGTGTGTGCCAATTACAGAGGTATCACACTACTCAGCCTGCCTGGGAAAGTCTACTCCAAGGTGCTGGAAAGGAGGGTCCTGCCAAGTGTCGAACCTCAGATCGAAGAGGAACAATGCGGATTCCGTCCTGGTCGTGGAACAACAGACTAGCTCTTTACTCTTGCAGGGATCCTGGAAGGGGCCTGGGAGTACAATCTCCCAGTCCACATGTGCTTTGTGGATCTGGAGAAGGCGTATGACCGGGTCCCAAGGGATATTCTGTGGGAGGTGCTGCGGGAGTATGGGGTGAGGGGGTCCCTTCTCAGGGCCATCCAATCCCTATATTCTCAAAGCGAGAGCTGCGTGCGTATACTTGGAAGTAAGTCGGACCGGTTCCAAGTGGGTGTTGGCCTCCGCCAGGGCTGTGCCTTGTCTCCAATCCTGTTTGTGATATACATGGACAGGATTTCAAGGCGCAGTCGTGGTGTGGAGGGGTTACAGGTTGGTGGCCTGGAGATCGCATCGCTGCTTTTTGCAGATGATGTGGTCTTGATGGCATCATCGACTTTAGATCTACAGCGCTCACTGGATCGGTTCGCAGCTGAGTGTGAAGCGGCAGGGATGAGGATCAGCACCTCTAAATCTGAGGCCATGGTTCTCAGTAGGAAACCGGTGGCTTGCCTACTCAGGGTGGGGAATGAGTCCTTGCCCCAAGTGAAGGAGTTTAAGTACCTCTGGGTTTTGTTCACGAGTGAGGGGATGATGGGGCGGGAGCCCCTAACCCTAGAGCCGGAGCAGCGGGTGCGGTGTTGCATGCGCTTCACCGCACGGTTGTGACAAAAAGGGAGCTGAGCCAGAAGGCAAAGCTCTTGATCTACCGGTCAATCCTTGTCCCTACCCTCACCTATGGTCATGAGCGATGGGTCATGACCGAAAGAATGAGATCGCGGGTACAAGCGGCTGAAATGGGTTTTCTCCGCAGGGTGGCTGGGGTCTCCCTTAGAGATAGGGTGAGAAGCTCAGCCATCCAGGAGAGCCACTGCTCCTCTGCGTGGAAAGGAGCCATTTGAGGTGGTTCAGGCATCTGATGAGGATGCCACCAGGGCGCCTTCCTAGGGAGGTGTTCCTGGCACGTCCAACTGGGAGGAGACCTAGGGGTAGACCCAGGACCGGATGGAGGGATTACATCTCCTCTCTGGCCTGGGAGTGCCTGGGGATCCCCCAGTCAGAGTTAGCCGAGGTGGCCGGGGAAAAGGAAGTCTGGGGCTCACTGCTAAAGCTGCTGCCCCCGCGACCTGACCCCGGATAAAGTGGATGACGATGGATGGATGGATGGATGGACTACAAACACGGAGGCAGTCTACAAGAAAGGTCTGAGCTGGCATTACTTCCTGAGGAGGCTCAGGTCCTTTAATGTCTGCAACTGGATGCTCCAGATTTTTTTATCAGTCTGTTGTTGTGAGCACCATCTTCTTCCCTGAGGTGTCCTGGGGTGTGGACATCAAAGCGAAGGACGCAAACAGACTGAACAAACTCATAAAGAAGGCAGAGTCTAGTTTGTCACCCAGGAGGAGGTGGTGGAGGACAGGATGCTGGTGAAACTGCTGCCGATCATGGACAATGTCTCTCAGCCTCCACAAAACTCTGGACAAGCTAAAGAGCAGCTAAAGCAACAGACTCATTCAACCTGCTGCCTAAAGGAACTGAACCTAAGTGGAGCTGTTTTAACTACTATAATCACTATTTCACTTTATTTTATTTCATTTAATTTTTTGCATTGTACTGAGCAACATAAACTGGGTATAGATAAAAATAACATCAGCCAGCAGGTAGCTCTCTCTCTCCATCTCTCATGTCATGTTCCATACTGACTCGCCCTGTTTCTGTCTGTGGAACTTCACCAGCTCATCTCTCTGTCCCTCATCATCACAGGTGGCCCTACCATGCTGAGGCTGCACACCTGTCCCGGCCTCAACACTCGCTTCTTCATCACATCTTGGATGCTGCTAATATTGATATTAATTATTGATTAATTGCTTCTACTACTTCTTCTTCTTCTTCTTCTTCTTTCAATTATCTGGTGGGCACAGGCAGCTGCCGGCTGGCATCAAACTTAAAGACGCATTGTTGCCACCTATCGGAGTGTGAAGCAGGAGATTAGCAGGAAAAAAAAAAAAACTGGTGACTGCGTGGCAGCCGCCGGCCCTCCTGGAGTACCGGCCGTTCTGTGATTCTCCAGAACACACAGATGGCCAGTCCGCCCCTGGTTACATCCTGCCAGAGCATCAGTTGGATTATAACAATGTGTGAATGATGTCTCTCCCTCCTGTTGAAAGATGGACAGAGTGTCTGTCCATTCACCAACCATCCTTGTAGGTAGAAGGTACCTAACTTTTCCAGTTAATGTTGTTGTGTTTCTCTAGACGTGACAGTTAATTTTATTTCTTATATAGATTAATGAAAATCTGCACTGACAAAAGCTCTGAATGCAGTTAGCAGAGCAGAACTGGGTGGGTTAAAGGGTTAAAAAGTCCTGATCTGTTTGTGAGATTAAAATCTGCAGTAAGCAGCTTGTTTCACACCGAATGACCTGAATAAGAACAAGAAGCAGTCAGCTGAGGAGGTTAGCTCTCAGCAGGACAATGGAGCTTTGTGTCTGAACACAAATATGAAAATGTTAAAAAAAAACCTCTATAAATCAAACAGACTTCAGTCCTACCTGGATCCAGAGGAAGTCTTTGATTGTTTCCATTGTCATGATGATAGTTTTAAACACAGGGGCTCTGATAGGCTAACTGATTAAAATATTTAATAACACTTTATAGTTAATTTATTTATTTATTCAAACAAGGGACAATGCACATTAATTAACGTGTGCACCAGAGTCAATCATGTAAATGTGCCAGATTTTATCCAGAGGCCCATTTTCAGCTACAGTCAAGAAAACAAATAAGAACACAGCACATAAACACAAACAAATACAAATACACAACCACCACTACAGACCATGACAGCTGTCCCTGGCAGGTAGAAGGAATATGAAAAAATTACACATACGCGAACAGTTTATCAAACAGCATATAATAACACACAAGTGCAGACAGAAGCACGTGGACACAAAGACATAAAAAACATTCATCTAAGACTTGACTGTTATATTTAAAGCTCTCCAATTGTTTGACATCCTCAGTGTCCAACCAATCAGCCGCTGAGTTCATGGATCACACTAATCAATCATCTCCAGGCTCTGAGCCTCTGTTCAATGAAGACTGTCAGATGAGGTTGAGACTGACTGACTACAAATAATCACCTGTGGGTCCATTTAGTAGCTGTGCTAGAGCTTTTGACTGTCACATGATCTTCTCACTACAGACTGAATGAAGCCTGTGAACAGGTGAGTCCTACCTGAATGTGTGAGGTCTCTGAGTGAGGAAGAGGAGTTGTTGGATGATGATGATGAAGAATGACTGCTGCTGGTTGAGTCAGCCATTTTCTTCTTCTTCTTCTTCTCTCTGTGTGCAGCTGAAGTTTCTCTACTCAATTTGAGGCTTAGTCTGGGCTGCTGCTGGAGTTATGATGTCATCACAGGGCGGGGCTTACAGAGAGGGGGGTGTATCCATTGGTCAGATGTTAGATCTCTGATGTTGTAACCTTTTAATGTTAACCTGCTGTTGACATAAAGAAGTTAAACAGAAATTACTTAAAAACAGCATTGAAATGAAGTCCTATTGAGCGGCAGAGTCTCAATCTGTCACAACACAGAAGGGAATAAATCCAGGACATTGTTTAATTACAGTCTGATCTGAAGGATTGTTTTAATATTAAAGTATCGTCAATAACCCCATTTAAACTGCAAGTCTTTGTGTGGTGGAAAGTAACTAAATACATGTTTACATTACTTGAGTATACACACATGTCTCGAATAAAGAACCAATAGAAGTTTACGATCAGATTATTTCTGATAAGTAATTCATGACATCAGTTTCCTGACTGACAGACTGTAGATGAAGAATGATGATGAGCTCGTGTACTAATATATTTAACCACTCTGTTGAAATGTGACTACGTAGTTTGTGACTTTATACTTTTACTGTATTATATTTAACTGACAGCTGCAGTTACTCAAAAGAGTCACATTAAAAACACATGAAGAGACTCTAAATGTGATGTCAGTCTGCAGCAGGTTGTTATCTTCATTAATGTTAAATACATCAGTTATGTATAAAGTATATATATAGTTTAATATCTAGACCAGGTTTCTCTTCACCGCTGTTTGATATCTGACTTTATTGGACATAATGATCCTGGTCCAGTTCCTTAGTCCCATTCAAGAGGGTCCAGTTCAGAAATGTAAATGATGACATGTTCTCTTACGAAGATTAACTGTGTTGTCGCCGCTTTAATTCATCTTAAAGTAAACCAGTTATTCTCAGAATAATACTTAGGTGGATGAAGAAGGCCTCTCAGCCAGCCAGCAGTCTGATCACATGTCTTTGTATAAATCTTTATTGAGTCTTCAGATGATCAGTGAAGTGAGATTGTGTTGAACTAACAGGAAGTAAACTGACCTACAAACATCCAAGTCAATGTGTTCAAAATAAAATAAAATCACAGAAACAAAAACAGAAAAACCTTCAGATGATCAGGCGTCCTCAGGACTGCCAAAGGGCAAACAACCACCAGTTAGTACAGAGAGAGAGAGAGAGAGAGAGAGAGAGAGAGAGAGAGAGAGAGAGAGAGAGGGAGAGCTATTATATTATAATAAAACTCTTTTCTCTACTTGTTCGTCAGTCTTATCTTTTCATTTCATCTCAAGTCTTTTCATCTAATTTATGACGTTCATTTCATTTAAAATATTTTATGAAAACCAGATCAGCCACAAAACACACAACCTCTCCTGAGGCATCTGACACCAGGACCTGGTGGTGGCCCGTCCTCCACGGATCAGACTTGTGTCCCACAGGTGATCTACCACATTGAGATGTGGAGACTTGGCCATGTTGGCACATTGAGCTCTTTATCACGTTACTCGAGTCATTTCTTGATGGATCACTGCCATCAGGAAGTGATGCTGCCATGGGGGGTGTAGTTGGTCTGCAGCAGTGGTGGGTGGGTGGTGCACAGTGGTGGACTGGGACAATAATTCAGGCCGGGAATTTGATGCCATTCCAGGCCACCCTTCTCATGCAGACCACCATACCTCTAGTTGTGTATTCCAACCCTGTTTGATAGTTTGATTGCACACACAACCCTGAAACGCCTGTGAGCACAGCCTATAACGTTTATAGTCGTACTATATAGAGCTTGTATATATTATAATGATAGTCAAACTATCATTTATGGTGCAGAATTACAATAAAGAAAACTGCTGAATTTTCACAGATTTAGCCTATATGGACTAGAGGAGCCAGGAGCCACAAAGCTGCAGCCTAATAGTGTGTGTGTGTGTGTGTGTGTGTGTGTGTGTGTGTGTGGAGGGGGCTGGGGCGGCGCATGTGACTTCCACTATTGTTGCTTAAGAGGTGATGGAATTAACCCTCCGTGAGAGACACAGTCTGCGGTGGTGACGGTGACTGAACGAGAAACGCAATGAAAGCTATAGCGTTTTTGACTGACCTTCCCTCCTGGTGAACATGTCATTTATTTTGCAACATTTCGCTGCATCTGTGGCAAGGGCTTTCCGTTTTCTGTCCCTCTCTATCTCTGCTCCACCTTTCCTTTTCTTCTGTCCTTCCATTTCTTTCAACTGACAGCGGCACTAATTGATTGTTGTGTGACGCTGACAGGTCGCCAAGCGGCGTCATAACGTAACTAGATGGATTGATTTGATTGGCCCGGGCGTCCGGTAACTCCAGTCAGTCCACTCAGTCCGGTGACTGTTCAAGTCAGGCCAGGATGACCATCAGGGCACCGGGAAACGTCCCGGTGCTCCCGATGGCCAGTCCGCCACTGGTGGTGCATGTCAAAGAACATCCACCTGAATGTAGGGACTATAGCAACGAGATGATCGATGTGATTGACTTCACGTCATTGAGCTTAATGTTGTGGCTGATCGGTTTATATAACCCTTACCCTGATGTTCACAGAATCACACAATAACAGACAACAAATAATAGAAATAGACATTAATAAATTGTATAAATTACTTGTCAGTGAAGCAGCTGAACCAGAACCAGACCTGTGGCCAAATGTATAAACAATACCGGACCCATCTCACTCACCATCGACTCCTCGACCATCACTCCCTCCCCCCGGCACGCAATCTTGGTGTTATCCTGGACCCCACCCTCTCCTTTGATCCTCACATCAGCTCCATCGTCAAGACCTCCTACTTCCACCTCCGCCGCATCGCCAAAATCAGACACCACCTCTCTCCCCCTGCTGCCGAATCCCTCATCCACGCCTTCATCTCCTCCCGTCTCGACTACTGCAACTCCCTCCTCACTGGCATCACTTCCCGTTCCCTCCACAGACTCCAACTGGTTCAAAACTTTGCTGCCCGCCTCCTTACCCACACCCGGTCCCGCGAACACATCACTCCCGTTCTCCACTCTCTCCACTGGCTCTCCATTAAACAGCGCATCAGCTTCAAGATACTCCTCCTCACCTTCAAAGCCCTCCACCACCTGGCTCCCCCTTACCTGTCTGACCTCCTAATCTCCAACCGCCCCACCCGTGCCCTCCGATCCCCCTTCACTCTCTCACTGTCAGCACCCACATCCAAACTCAAATCCTTTGGCGACAGAATACAGAACACATAAAGTTCATTATGTTAAGATGTCAAATATATAAAAATTACAAATCAATGCTTTAAAGGGACATGAGGCAGGATCAAGAAATAAGACTCAATAGTGACACAACAGCCGTTAGAGTAACTGCAGCCATCAGCATGAACTCTTCACAGCAGAGGGGGGGGTAGGCATAAACATGTGACGTGAAGTGAAGCACGAAGTTGGGCGTGAACAGTGACGTACAACATATGCGTCGGAAGAATATTTAGCCCCGTGATACCAGTGTCAGTTTCAAAACAACAATGGCGGAAGAACAACTGTGATCTGATGCACTGCGCATTTTTGGATCTCTTCAATCGCGAATGCAGCTGCTATGTTTTTTAGGTTATCAAATAGCAATGCTTGTAATGGAAGAAACGAGCGGGCAACCAAGACAGCTACAGAGACTGAGGAGACCCGTGTCAGGGGGCATTTCGAGGCTGAACGGCGGTTGGAGCTTCGACGTCGGCGTAGACTGAGATGTTCAGTGATTCTCAATCAATTGCCATTCATGTCTGAAAGAACGGTGTGGAAGCTGGATAGACCACAAGGGCCAGTGTTTTGGTCGAATGCCCTCAACCATTTCGATGATGTTGAGTGGCGGAAGCATTTCCGTATGTCGCAGCGTACATTTGAATTTGTGATGGGACTTGTTGAGCCACATCTGAGGTGCAAAACTACAAACTGGAGACAGTCACTGGAGCCTCGAGTCAGACTTGCTATTGCGTTGCGGTGTTATGCGACCCCATCAGAATACAGATCGATCAGCTGTATTTTGGCGTCGGAATTGCCACTGTGTGCTTTATAGTGCATGTCAAGTGCCCTCATTGTTGCAAGGTGTCAGTGTGCAAAACTCCCCACTTCAAAAGGCAGCTAATCTCAGGAAGACTTCACAAGATTCCACTCATCACACTTCTGCTGTCTTTTTCTTCTTTCTTTTATTTTAGAAGTTTGATGCAATGTGAATAACCAGGTAGAACCTTTAAACACAAACAAACACCATTTTAGAAAATGAAAATAAGATAAACACATTCAGTGAAACACATACAAGAATTAAATACTCAATTTTTGAATAACCAAAAATGAACCTTGTAAATAAGTAGCAAATAATATAGCAATATCTTAAGTAAATAAGTTAAATACAGTAAACACATTCAATACATTTTCAGTGTGGAATTTGATTTGACCTCTTGATTTTAACTACTCACATACATGACACTTTATTTGTATTCAGCTCACATGATTTTTAAAGGCATTAGTTTTCTTTTTAACTGTATTTAACTACCATGAAATAATTTTTAATTATATTTATCCAACATGATTTTAACAATTAATATTTATTGTTCCCAATCAGACCATTAAAATGACTTGCAAATAATGGACTACAACAATGTAACAAACAAGGCCCAGTTACATCCAAGAAAAATGCAGAGTTTACCGGCTACGTCTCCCTTGAAAGCTTTGTTCTGCACAAACAGTTTTGGTGTTTCAGTCCAAATCACCAGATCTCAGTCACCTCTCATGCTGCTGCTCTGTAGTGATTCTGTGTCTGTGACTCCAAACCCAGTTGATTAGCAAATCACCCTCACCTGGTGCACTCAGCCAAGGTCAAGCTCAAGGTCACGTTTATTTGTAGAGCACCTTATACACAACCAAGGTTGACCAAAGTGCTTTACATAAATGAATAACAGCAAAAAATCCAAAAGATACATAAATGAATAACAATAAAATCAAACATAAAATTAAAAAAGACAATTACATCAAGTAATATATGATATGAGATATACAATACAGCACACAAAAACAACTTTCTTCTCACACAGGTTCGAAAGCCTGGGGAAAAAATGAGTTTTAAGAGAAGATTTAAAAATGTCCAAAGTCTCTATTCCAGCACTAACAGTAAATATAGCAAACCAAAAAGTTTCACAACAGAATACAAAAGAGTGACAATCATGAGTGACTAGAACAAAACCTGGATAACAAATGGGGAGGGGAAGGAAGTGGAAATGCCTCTACACGCTCTCATCTTGCTTTTCAGACTTGTATAACGAAGCAGAGAGAGAATAAAATGTAATGTAAATGTAAATTCTCAAGTTAACACAAGAACATGACACATCCCCGCCCCAAACCATATTTACACATGTACAAAGTTCCTTATTAGAGTTTTACATGAGCTAAAACCCCTGAAAGAGGACTGTTGTGCAGAGCTTCTTTCTCGTGCTCCCTTTCTGCAGGTCAAGAGAGGTGAGTTGTGGCGCAGCCTTATCTTAAGAAACACAGACACAGCCAGTGACAACAAGTTGGAATGATGGTTGTCGATGCCATACTGTGTCTCCTCAATGTGTTCCCCAAGCAGAAAACCATCCTCCGCTCCAATCTCCTCCCAGACGATGTGCGTGACTGTCGACACCTTTGGAGCTTGCTTTGTTGAAGCTTTGCGAATCACCCTCTCTGCAGCTCTCAGCACCTTGTAGTCATAGTAATAATAATAATAAGACATTATATTTATATAGCACTTTACACAGTGCTCAAAGACACTTTACAGAACAGAGAAAATAAGAACAAAGAACAAAGCAACTTTAATATGCAAAGATTAAAAGATTGACATGAGATATGAGAGGTATCTTACTTTTGTGAGGATGAATTATATGTGAATAACACAGTCTGCGCCACCTGTGTAAAATTCACTGGTCAATGTTATACCAGTAACATTTGTTTTATTTCCACAATAGCATTCTTGTGTCAGTTGTAATCTCAGTCAGTGTTATGGAATATGACTTATAAAGTCTCAGTTCATAGCCAAGGCAAGGCAATAAACATAGCCTAGCTAGCTGGCTACGATTTCGCTGGTGGACATAAATACAGAACAGTAATATTTGATTCACAAAATACAACCAATAGTAATGTTCAATCCTACTTGTGAAAAGTAACCCCCCGAGCCCTGTTTCCGATGGTCCGCCGATCAGAACAGGACTATGCAGCACAGTGCTCTGGCATCTTGCTCCCTCTGCTGCTCAAGCGGAAGTAACAACAAACTTCTTCCTGACGGGATTTCAAAATTAAATCAACTCCCGCAGTTTTATTTACTTTATTAAATCTGGGGCTAAAAACTTTTGCTGTATTGATTTTAAATCCAGTTTTACTGTAAAACCTTTTGATATATATTCTCTGAGTTATGTTTGTTTACATTTTGTAGTAATTCATAAAACGAAGTCAGTTTTATTAAATCCTGGTGTTGTGTTGTGTTGTGTTGTGTTGTGTTGTGTTGTGTTGTGTTCACCTGCAGGGGGCAGCAGCAGCTCACTAGAAACAATTGGGCGGAAGCGGAACCTTTATTTGAGCCTCGTGTTTCCTCCGGAGGGTTTTAAAGCCCGTGCTCGAGCGAGTGGTCAGGCTGCAGTGTTTGTGCTGTATTGATAATTATTTTCATATTAATCCGTGTGGACCATGATGCAGTGCGGCTGGCCTCTGTTAGGTCCGCTGCAGTGGATCCGTTACGTCAACAAACAGGTGATGGTGAAGGCGGGAAACGATGAGGAGCACCGCGGCTGGCTGCTCACCGTGGACCCGGTGTCCGCCAGGTGACTGACGAGACGCGCGCGCACACACACTCTCACACGCACGCCTGCGCACCCCCTTTCTCTTTTCTTAAAGTTTCTTTGGAAATTGATTTCTGGGTTGATGACGTAGAAAACACGTAACTGATTAACCAAAGAGATAAACAACGTCACAGCACCAGCACACTGTGTGTGTGTGTGTGTGTGTGTGTGTGTGTGTGTGTGTGTGTGTGGGGTGATCTGGTCTGGTCTGACCCAGTCTGTCTCTTGTAGTCTGGTTCTGGTGACTTTCGGGGAGGAGGGCAGAGCATCGGTGCAGGTGGTGATGGGTCACGCCGTGGAGGAGGTGCAGGTTCTGCAGGAGGCAGATGAGGAGACCACCAGGCGTCTCCAGACCTCCTTCCTCCCTGCGAGGACCTGTGGGCTGGACCCAGAGGAGCTGAGGAAGAGGAGGGCCGGCGTCCAGAGGTGGCTGGAGAAGAACCGTATCCCGGTGGAGGAGGAGGGGGATCAGCTGAGGGTGGCCGGGGTCCTGACCCTTGCAGCCCCATATGGACCTGAAGACTGCTGCAGCTCCAACCAGATCATCCTGGACCGCATCCAGAAACTGATCCAGAGTCTGGTCCAGAGTCCATACTATCCAGACTGATCCGGAACTCCCTGCAGGACTGAAAACTTTATTTAAATACTGTGGGAAGTGAAACCAGCCAATCTGCTTTCTGCCCTGTCTTCTGACCAATCAGAGTGCAGCAGCGGTCAGTGGAGATCCAGACAGGAAACTGATTCAGGACTGCAGCTGGACTCAAACCTGTGACACTTTGGTTTCATATTGTGTGTCAGGACATTTGATTTAACTGTGATGACTTCCTGTTTGTAAGTATTAAAAATTAAAAGTTTCATCAGCTGACTAATGTTTGTTTTTATTACATATTAATATTTGATGTAAAAATCATTTCATCAGTTTTTTTGACCTGCAAAAATGATTTTACGTCAAACTGGAGGATATAAATATTATTTTCAGGCTCATCTGATGACATCAAACACTTCACACAGTATAAAGACAGTGTATGAAGGTAAATAAAGAGAGTGTATGAAGGTAAATAAAGAGAGTGTATGAAGGTAAATAAAGACAGTGTATGAAGGTAAATAAAGAGAGTGTATGAAGGTAAATAAAGAGAATGTATGAAGGTAAATAAAGACAGTGTATGAAGGTAAATAAAGACAGTGTATGAAGGTAAATAAAGAGAATGTATGAAGGTAAATAAAGACAGTGTATGAAGGTAAATAAAGAGAGTGTATGAAGGTAAATAAAGACAGTGTATGAAGGTAAATAAAGACAGTGTATGAAGGTAAATAAAGACAGTGTATTTATAAAGTAAATAAAGACAGTGCAGCGCAGGTCTCTGTTGTCCAGCCAGCTCAGTGGTACAAACATGTTTATTCCCTTGTTTGAAAGAAGGCAATCATCACTTACATCTTCATTAACAATCAGACACAAACAACATCAGGTCACTAGAACCAGTAAAGTACCTCTTTGGTTCTGGTCCGGTACCTGAAGGCCTCAAACGCAGAGTCCACTTCAGTCTGTGGGGCACTACATTACCCAAAATCCTCCCTGGTGGACACACCACGAGGTCTGATTCGCTCACAGAGAAATGACACAGAAATATTCTCCAAAGTTCTTCAGAATAAGGGCACATGATCTTAACTTTACTTTGTCTCAGTCCAGATCAGACCCGAACGTCCTGATTGGTCGATCAGATGTTTTGTTTTTTGTCCTTGAATCCATCGTTTGTTTTATTTGTTCTGATCCAATCAGCTGTAGTGTTAGCTCATCTAGCGCCGCCTCCTCCACAAGCTGTCCAATCAGCTGTCCAATCAGCTGTCCCTCTGTTTCTGGAAGTCCAGGCCGTCACAGTGCGGGGGGGGTGTCCAGCAGGGGGGCGTGGCTCAAAGACTCCCTCTTGTAGGTCTTGGGGGGAAGTTTGGGGACGCCATGTCGGGGTGGCACAGGCGGGCCGTCCAGGGGGAGGAGGGGGAGAGGTGGGGAGGGGAGGGGCATTTTCCTGGAGGTAGGGGTGGGGCTGGGGGTGACACTGGTGGGGGGCGGAATCGGGGGGGAGGAGGAGGCAATGGAGGTGGAGCTGATGTTGGGGGCGGAGGGGGTGGAGGAGGGGAAGAAGGCCTGAGTCAGCAGGTCACAGCGTGGGCGACCCTGAGGGGGGGGGAGGAGGTGCAGGGGGGAGCTGAGAGGCTCCCGAGGAGGCAGGGAGGGGGGGCTGTCAGGGGGAGACGACGATGACAGCGACGAGGAATAACGAGGGGGGAGGAGCTTACAGGTGGGCTGACGAGGGGGGACGGCAGGGGGGCTGTCCAACTTCGACATCATCTGAGAAGGGGAGGGAGGGGACAGAGGGGGTGAGACACGATGTGGGAGGAACCACGCAGCTGATCGCATTGATTGTATTGATCACATTATCATTAGAATGGGGAACCTTCTGCATTATAATACATTATACTGTGTTATATTATACCACATGATTTTACATTTACTACATTATTTTACATTATACTGCATTACGCTACATTTTTACTAATATTTATTATTATCATTTATTAGTAACAACACACTGTTTATATTTGTACATATCATATATACACGATTCCACTTCGACTTCTGCTCTAGCTCTTCTTCTTACCTTTTTATTATATTGTTTATTTTTTAAATTATTATTGTTTATTGTTATACTGAACCGTCCTTTGGCTGTTGTGACACAGAAATTTCCCTGTTTGCGGGACCGATAAAGGAATTCAGATTTTACTGTATTGTACTGTAATACACTGTGTTATCTCAAGGAAGCTGAATCGAATGCAACTGGATTTGGTTTTTGTCTTGAAGACGTTTCACCTCTCATCAGTTCCTGCTCCCTTGACTAGGCTGGGACTAGTCCGAGCCTAGTCACCTGAGCGGGGAAACGTCTTCAAGACAAAAACCAAATCCAGTTGCATTCGATTCAATTTCCTTGAGATAACTATGACCTGGATGAATGAGAATATTCACAAGCTTAATACACTGTGTTATACTACATTTTACTATGCTGTACTGCATTAAGCTAAATTATACTACATTTTACTATATTAAACTGTATTATACTGCATTATACTGTATTATACTGCATTACACTGCATTTACATTATCAGACGCTTCTGTCCAAAGTGTCTTACAGTAATTCACACATACATTCACACACTGATGGTGGCGGCTGCCATGCAAGGTGCCCACCAGCACAGCAGGAGCAGTTTGGGGTTCAGTATCTTGCCCAAGGACACTTTGACATGCAGACCAGGGGAATCGAACCAGCAACCTTCTGAAACAAGGCGCTATTATACTGCACTATACTACATTTTACTGCGTTATACTGCACTATACTACATTTTACTGCGTTATACTGCACTATACTACATTTTACTGCGTTATACTGCACTATACTACATTTTACACTGCTTTTATTGTGACATATTTAATACTTTAAATTCAGCTGCTCCCATCTTGTTGCTCTTCTATGTTACTGCAGAATACAGTTTGAGATTAGGCAATAACAGCTGACATGACTATTGATCAACAACTATTGATAATGATGGGATGAATTTATTGATCTCTCTGTTACCTTGGAGGGAGATGACTCAGCAGGAGCTGACTCTGGACGTCTGCGAGGAGGAACAGGAGGAGGAACCGGAACCTCCTCAGAAACACGACTGAAACTCACCATAGAGGAGACCGAGGACGACCCTGAGAGCAGAGAGGACAGACGTTAGAGACAGAGACACACACACACACACACACACACACACACACACAGAGACACACACAGAGACACACACACACACACACAGAGACACACAGACACACACACACACACACAGAGACACACAGACACAGAGACACACAGAGACACACACACATACACATACACAAAACCACACAGACACGCAGACACTGTCCAAAACAGCTGATGGTTTCCATGGAGACAGGCTGTTACTATGTACAGTAAACAGCTGATGGTTTCCATGGAGACAGGCTGTTACTATGTACAGTCAACAGCTGATGGTTTCCATGGAGACAGGCTGTTACTATGTACAGTAAACAGCTGATGGTTTCCATGGAGACAGGCTGTTACTATGTACAGTCAACAGCTGATGGTTTCCATGGAGACAGGCTGTTACTATGTACAGTAAACAGCTGATGGTTTCCATGGAGACAGGCTGTTACTATGTACAGTAAACAGCTGATGGTTTCCATGGAGACAGGCTGTTACTATGTACAGTAAACAGTTGATGGTTTCCATGGAGACAGGCTGTTACTACATACAGTCAACAGCTGATGGTTTCCATGGAGACAGGCTGTTACTACATACAGTCAACAGCTGATGGTTTCCATGGAGACAGGCTGTTACTATGTACAGTCAACAGCTGATGGTTTCCATGGAGACAGGCTGTTACTACATACAGTCAACAGCTGATGGTTTCCATGGAGACAGGCCGTTACTATGTACAGTCAACAGCTGATGGTTTCCATGGAGACAGGCTGTTACTATGTACAGTCAACAGCTGATGGTTTCCATGGAGACAGGCTGTTACTATGTACAGTCAACAGCTGATGGTTTCCATGGAGACAGGCTGTTACTATGTACAGTCAACAGCTGATGGTTTCCATGGAGACAGGCTGTTACTATGCACAGTCAACAGCTATCGGACAAGTGATTGTGGCTCAGACAGGTGAGATACAGATGAACTGATGAGGTCACAGCTCATCACATCACATTCAGATCAGTGATCAGGTGCTGTGTGATGTCGGTGATTAAGACACAGGTGAGTAAGTGAACGGGTGAGTGTGATGTCAGTGATGACAGATGTACGGAGAGTCGGGAGGGTCAATACTAACGTGGACCATGAGGCAAAGAGACCACAGAGAAGATACTGTCGCAGGCTGAGGAGTAAAGAGGAGAAAACACTGTGAGGAGGACCAGGAGGTGGAGGAGAGAGAGGAGGAGAGAGAGAGAGAGGAGGAGAGAGGAGGAGAGAGGAGGAGAGAGGGACAGAGACGGAGAGAGGTGAAGGAAGAGGAGGAGGACTGTTTACAGTCTTTTACCTAAGCTAATTGTCTTTGTGTGTGTGGTTGCTCACTCAGCAGGTCCACATGTTGTGTAGCGAAATGGAGGTTAGTGTGAGTGTTAGTGTCTCTCTCACTCTCTCACACACACACACACACACACACACACACACACACACACACACACACACACACACACACACACTTCCTGCAGATAATTTATTACACTCTTTTTCATTTCAGAACACTCTGAGACGAGTCAGTGTGACACCTGTGATTAGTCTCGTTCGAGATGAGCCAGTCCGAGCGGACTGGATCAGCGGCGACCGCCGCACAATGCATGCTGATTAGATTTGTGTCCGACTTGCTCTGACATCATGCACACGTGTCAGCGGTAATCTGAAGGGATCGAGACGCTGCAGCTGCTCTCCACACAGAACAAAAATTATTATTAAAAATTATTAACATGTGACTCATTTAAATCAGCCTGGAAAAGATTTAACAACAGTCAAACATCAGTGTGATGTGAGGATTCAGAGGAGAAGCCCCGACTGTATCATTATTATCAATATGTGACAGATCGATAATGAAAACTACTGCCTTGTATGTTTGACTTTGAATGTGTCGATGTATTAATGTAGTGAGAGAGACGGCTCTGCTCACATGATCAGGATCAGCAGCAAACTGACATGAAGCTGATTTATGTGAGAAGTGATGAGAAGTGATCTGTGAGCAGAGATTTAACAGTCTGTGATGTCAGAATGAACAACTGAACACTGATCAATGTGTCTGATCACATTTAAATCAATCAGATCACATCTGACAGGAAGTGACTGTTTCTGTGACTTCCTGGTCACAGAAACAGGACATTCGTTCTAGTCCGCTATCCAGCCGAGGAGCAGTTCATCTCAAACAAGCCTGTTGATAGGACAGTGTCAGTGGGCGGGGTTAGTGTCACACCTCTGATTAGTAGGACAGTGTCAGTGGGCGGGGTTAGTGTCACACCTCTGATTAGTAGGACAGTGTCAGTGGGCGGGGTTAGTGTCACACCTCTGATTAGGCGCGTTTCCAATCAAGCATGCATTTGCCTGCATCACCGTGCATTCTGGGATTAAAAACGTCAGAGATGCTGGTGACAACTTCCCTTTGCGACATGTCACATGTCTTTAAAATCTCGCGGGATCTCCAGGGTTCCTCCCTCCGTCTGCTTTTCTGTGCAGATGGTCTCAAATAAGTGCGGACAGAAGACACTCCCCTCAACGTTGCCCCAGTTGGTTAGAATTACCACGTGGAATTTCCCACGTGAGAAATGAAATACCTCCTTCCAAAGAGGCGTGCCCTCTCCCAAACTATGCTTCATAAAATTACACGACTTCGTGAACTTTCACTTCGTCACCCAGTTTGTTATGAGGGAAAGACTTCAGACTGTTTTCACTACAGCTGGCAAACTAAATCCCTTGGTTGACTTCCATTGTGATTACTTATCTATCTACACACCATTCGCTAATGTCTCTGACGTCAGTGTAGTGGGTTGGACATATTCTTTGTACAAAGTCCGTGAAGTGCACCTGTGTCCGACTTGAGCTGGTGGGAACTTGACGTGTTTATGACGAGTTCCGGCGGATCCTCTCAAGTCTCGTGCATATAGGCGCAAATGCATGCGATCAAAAACGCAACCATTGTTAGGACGGTGTCAGTGGGCGGGTCTTACTGGAGTGGAAGGGGCTGCTGGGACCCTGCGGCGAGTCGAACACGCTGCCTACATCTGTGGAGCTGGAGGCGGCGGAGGCAGGGGGTGGAGTCAGTGGGGTGCGGGGTGAATTGGGAGCGGAGGCGGCCCCACCATCGGCCTCACTGTCAGGGATGCGGCTGTAACTAATCTTCCTGGGCTCGTTCTGCAGCGGTGTTGGATGTCGCATGGTGCCGGGCCTTGAAGAGGTCGGACGGATTCCCGGAGACTTCAAAGTACAGTTGTACTTCTTCACCTGGATGGAGGAGGAGGAGGGGGTGGAGGAGGAGGAGGAGGGGGTGGAGGAGAGGGAGGAGGTGGAGGAAAAGGAGGAGAAGGAGGAGGAGGAGGAAGAGGAGTCGTCGACAGATTCAAACACTCAGGATGTGAGTCGCTGCAGCTGAACTGTTTTATTCAGAAGTTCTTCTTCAAAGGTTTTACCCAGAATGCAATGCAACTGAAAATATCTCAACTTTTTAGAAAGGCTCTTGTGACGTCACTGTAGCTCTTTTTCAGTCAACCAATCATACATTAGGTGGGGCAGGACTCGTCACCCTTCCTCCTGGTAACCCAAGAAAACATAGGAGAGGCTTGTGTCTCGGTTGTTGCCATGGTGATTAAATTTTCCCACCTCTTGACAACACCCAACAGTCGCTCACTATGTGACAACCAACGTTACCTGCTGCTGCACCTTCACAATAAAAGCATTCAACATAAGCTGACTTTTAATTTGAAGTATGCTATCCGCAGGAAATGCAATGTGTTCAGTAAGCACTGCTGTCAGAAAACAGAAGTCAGTTTGATTCTGGCCCATGATGCAACAGGAAGCAGCTGATAGATCAACAGCTGCCACTTCTCTGTGAGGTAACCAACTCCTCATCCCTCGTTAGGGTCACAACAGGGTTTGTGGGAGCGGATTGGCCGGTCACAAGATGTTGCTGCCGAGTGTTGGGCTGTTCTGTGCCTGTGAGTGTTAGCTTGTCGTTAGCTGTGTGGTCAGCCTTCTGTTAGTGTTAGCATAGCTTGGCTGTCAATCAAACCAACATGAAGAGTTTTTTTTTCTCTTCATCCAATCGCTCCTCAGCTCGCTGCCAGAACTGTTCTGTGTACACGGGCCGTGAAGCGGCTGCATATTCAGCTTCAGAGAGGAGGCAGCTTCAATAAAACTCCATCTTCTTAATTTCAAACTTTCTTCTTCAGAACACGACTGACAGCTGTTTGAACATTTGAGCTCCACAGAGTCTAAAACAACTTAAAGAGGCCGAGCAGACAAATCTGTTTTAGGTTTGTCTGAACCCGCGTGGTTCAAGCTGCAGCTCTGTTTACACTGAAAATACAGAAACAGGCCATTTGTGCCAACAGCAACAAAATGACCGTAAAATAATTATTGTAACGAGACTTTTCTGACAGCTCAACCATTACGGCTTGATCAGGTTTAGCCAATCAAACGGTTTGGTTACAGCTGAAGTCTGTGAACACGACAGCTGATCATCTCATGAAGAAGCTTTTTATCTCAGAACAACACGCTCATTCAAATGTTCACTTCCACATTAAATCACATTCCTCTAACCAGGAGTTCACTCTGTTGTTCTCCATGGAGGAATCATTCAGTAACTACAAGATGTTGATCAGCGGTTTTAAACTGTGACGACGGCTCACTAAAGAACTCGTCATATCAGTAAAACTGTTAAAATTTAATTCAAGTCTAATTGAAACAAAACAACTAAATTCATCATGCGAGATTAAGTCAAAAAGTATTTCATTCGTTCATGAAGTCACATCTTAGTGTGTTTGTGTTACCATGGTGACACTTACAAATCGAGGCAACGATCGGGCGTTTCGAGGTTCAATCTCCAGAGATTTGTTGAAAAGATGGTCGGCGAAGTCTTTCTCGGACATGTCCTCCATCGGGTTCAGGTTCTCAAAGAACTTCTGCTCCAGAAACAGAGAGAACACGTCACACCTCTGACACCACACACACACACACACACCTGTCAACAGGAAGTGACCTCATGGCCACACTGACCCTGATGTCGTTTTCCACCCTCAGACAGTACGGTTGGTTCTGGTACTGCTGGATCTCTCCTGTGATTTCTGCCACTTTCCTCCTCTTGCTGAAGTTGATCAGGTCTTTGCCGTGTCGCCGCAGGAAGTCGGGGTTACCCTCCTCCGTCTTCAAGATGTTGGTCAGGTAGATTCCTGACAGACACACAGACAGACTGATTAACCTTTGACCCTTCATGTTTAACCCTTTACAACCCGTCAGTGTGTCAGAGCGTACCAAAGAAGGGCACACAGGGGGGGTTGATGGAGCGCAGTTTAGCTAAATACTTCTTGTAGTGATCTTCACTCAGCTCGTGAGCTTCCTCCAGGATCTTTCTCTGACGACTCGGAATTTGCTGCAAACAGAAAACAAAATTAAACCAATTCAAATTATTTTTATGGAGATGACAACGTTTTCTGTTTTCTGAAAACATTTTAGTCAATTATTAAAAGATGGGGAAAAAATGTGATCAATGATTTGGATCTGCACTTTGTTCTAACCGACTGTTTTATAACTGAGTTACCTGCTGCAGGTGCATTTCTAGCACTGATGAAAACAAAAGGTGTGTGCACTGTGAAACAGTGTGTGGTGGAGCGAGCAGCACAGTTTTAAAAGATAAGGTTCAGTTTTTGTAGAGGTGTGGAAATGACTCGTTAATCATCAATGCAGAGACAGATCAGAATCAAGAGCCTGCAGCTCATGTTGAGTATTTTTAATCGGACATCTCGGGGCACATGTCGGGTTTTATGAACTTTCTTGAAGCACGAACTGGACGAGACTTCTGCCTCACGAGAATCTCTGATCACGTCGGCCATTTTCACCTGAAGCTAACGTCTGCAGCCACAATCAATAACTGTTACAGCCAATCAGCTGCGATCTGAGGAGCTGCTGTCAACTTCTCCATTCATCTGAGAGGTGTATCCACCAGTCAACGGATGTTTTATCTTAAAGCTGCCATGTGGAAACTATATTATTGTAGACAGCAACAAACGTGTCAGACACTGCAGATGGATCAGTGTTTTGTTTTTGTAAAGTTTATGTGTTGAAAAGATGCAGCTTTTATTTTGTAGGCTGCTGTAGTCCGATTGTTGGAAGGACTTTCTGAATGAAAGGGGAATTAAAATAATGAAAAATCACCATGTGCAGTGATATAGATCACTGAGATGCATCGAGATGAGTTTTGCATTCAATTCGTTGACAACTGAATCTTAATTGAATCGAGTCGTGAGGCCAGTGAAGATTCAAACCTCTCGTGTTTTCAATCTCCTCATCCAGAACTGACTTTGTAACTGACCTGACCGGCTGACATCACTACGAGGAGCTGATTGGCTGTTAAAACAGGTGACTGCATTACCTTCTAAAACCAGCAAGTTGGTGACATCGTCAGCCGGCCTGAGTCGAGCTGAGACGGGTCGGCTCACACACTGACACAGCCTTGACTCATCTGAATCAGCTGCTGTCATTCACATCGAGTAATTTACTGCAGAGTGTTAATGACGGCTGGTCAACATGTTGATTCATCAGCACACCTGTGTGTGTCTGTGTTACATGTTGTGTCAGTTTCAGAGCAGCTGATCTCTCAGAAGCAGACGTCATCAGTGTCGTCATGGTTACCTCGAATGTGTGGTCCAATCTGTACACCGGAGACGAGTTCATGGCGCTGACGACCTCCAGAACGCCATTAAAGTTGTTGAGCTCCTGAAACACCTGCAGGATCTCGATGATCCGCGACACCACAGCGACTCGTTCCTCCAGGTTCTCCGTTTCTACGATACACCTGCACACACGCACGAACAGTGTAATGTCAGTGTGACGTCAGCGTGATGTCAGGTCAGCATGATGTCAGAGTGAGGTCTTACTTTTCGAACCACAGGGTGAGGTTGGTGGTGTGTCGGATCATCCTCAGCAGGTTGGGGGAGTGAATCTCTTTGTCCTCTTTGGTCCAGACGCTGCCGACCAGCTCTGATGGCTGCACCGCCCTGCAGGAGACACACAGGTGAGAGACAGGTGTGTGACATGTCAGACAGGTGTGATACAGTTGTGATGCAGGTGTGATGTAGGTGTAATACAGGTCAGAGACAGGTGAGAGACAGGTGTGACCTCCTTTTACCTATAGAAGTCGGACTCGAGCAGGGTGAGCTGGCGGCCGATCTCGATGGGGTGCAGCATCATCAGGTCGAACTGCTCAGTGTTTCCTGGCTTACAGATGTGCCACTCGATCGGAGGAGGAGAGTTCTGGAAGGTGATGCTGTGACTGGGCACGCTCACCTGAACCAGCTTCTTCCTCTGGATGATCTTTGTGATGGACTCCACCCACTTCCTCATTGCCTTACCTGCAGCATGTGACACCATTAATCAGCGGATCCGCAGTCAGATCTGAGTGATTTCTGATCCAGGATCAATCAAACATACAGCACATTTGGACGATTCATTACTGACACAAACGTCTGCTGCAGAATTATAGATGTTGGACAAGAGACCATGTTATCAGCACAGGTGTTCTGACAGGTGTGTACCTCTGACGGAGGCGATAAACTCCTCCAGTCGTCTCAGCAGGTGAGCGTCTCTTTCAAAGTCGTAGAAGTGATGCTCCACCCAGTGACGACACACATTCAGCACTCTGCAGGAGGAGGAGTTATCACAGGTCACATGATCAACGTCGCCTTGAAGGCTGACATCACACTGACATCATCAGTAACATTGGCTCTTCTCTGTTTGTAAACTGCAATGATGTGAAATAAAACTTTCTCTTCTGTTCCAAAAAAACCTGCAAATTGACGTCAAAATGAAACTGACAGGTGATAAAAACATGGAGGACATTTAGAATTGGACTTCAGCTGCAGAGCTGCAGCTGAGGGTTGGCGGTGTGAAGCCTGCTGGGGGCTGAGCATGTACTCATAGAGCTGGAGTTACATCCAGGTAGCCAACTGGCAGAGTAACTTCTCCTTCTTGAGAGACCACAGTGTTCGAATCTTCTATCTATAAGTATGTACACGTATGTGTCTGTGTGTGTGTGTACATGTATGTGTGTATCTGAATGAACTTCCTGTTCAAATAAAGTTGATATAATAACAATAATAATAATGATATTGCTGCAGGTCATGTGACTCATCTGAACCTGGGTCAGTGTGTGTGAGCCTCCAGCAGGGGGCAGCAGTCTCTACCTGAGCTGGACCGGCTGAACAAACTCTTTGCGGAAGCGTTTGAGTTCGGCACTGAGTGGCTGCTCTCCTCCCTCCATCTGGTCCGCCTCGCTCGGCCTTGGCTCCGGGATCTCAAACCTGAACCAAATCACAGACCTGAGATCAGTTTCAGAGCTGCTAACAGCCTCACTAAGGAGGGAAATTACAGCAGAGTCAATGGTTCTGCTTCATTTATCCTCCTGACACCATGTCTAAGAACTTTTATAGATCCTGAGATAAATTAAAATGTTCATGTTTAAACCGTCTTTTACGTTTTACTTTTACACATCTGTTTCGTCATACGGAGGAGTCAACATGGAGACAAACAACTCTATTTTAAACTATTAAAAACGTTTATTGCCACAGCTCGGTTAGACCTTCAAAAAACCCTCCTCAGTGTCAAACAGATCAAGGTTAAAGGTTTGATCCCCCGATAGAAAGTAAACTGTGTTCATTCATGTCTGAGACATTTGAAGTACGTCCAACATCAGACTTGATGTTCAGTCAAGCAACAGTTATTGAATAGAGACAATAAATTAGTTTATTTCTGATGAGCTCTATATATTCAGCTATTCTGTTTGATGATGTTTCGACACATTAGCGTCTCAGTGCTGATGAATGTTGGTGTCGATGGCAATAACAAGTCCTGAATTTATTATTGCCTCTCAAACAACTTTAAATTAGTGATGCACGATATGAAAAATTTCAACCGATACCGATAACCAATAATTTCCTGCTTCTCATGGCTGATACCGATATGTTCATATTTTTATATTCAATATAATCTTCATATAATCTGCACTTTGTGCAGGATGCAGTGATGAAAACTGATATTTTAGTAGCTCTGGCCAAAAAATACAAAACGTTTTGTCTCTTCAAATGTGTATTTTTTTCATGTCATCAGACATCAGATTTGCTGTAGATAACAATAACAGCAGCAAAAGACACAATTCAACGATATCATAGAGGGCAGGGAGGGATACATCCGAGAAGAAGCGACGGTTTGGGAGGGTGTATCGAGGCTCCAAATGTGCCATTAACTTACGAAAACCCCGGTTCTCGACGACAGAAAAAGGCTGGTCGTCGAGCGTTATGAATTCCATCACTTTGTCGTTAATGGCTTTAGTCCTTTCACTGTCTCTTGAAAAGCTTTTACAGTTTTCAAACACCTGCTGAATGGAGACGTCCGCAGTCCGGCGTGTAGCTTTAGCCTTAGGACCGCTAGCTGCTACCACGGCTGCTTCGTATTCTTTCAATACCGCTTCGCCACGAAAGCGACTTTTAAGATGAGCTCTAAGATTTGCTGTATTAAAACTTGAGGTCTTCTTTCCTCCTCTCTGAACAAGTTTTGCAAACGGCAATGCTGTTGTCATCTTCTGCCACTGAGAAAAACGACCACACTGGTGAAGACATGCTATATATCCTGTTTCTTATCGGTCTCCAGGGTGACCAATCAACATCAGTGAGCTGAACAAAGATCAAAAGAGAGGCAAGGCCCTGCCCCACCTGGTGGACCACCTGGTGGACCACCTGGTGGACCACCTGGTGGACCACCTGGTGGACCACCGTGGGACCTCGTTCAGAGAAAAATACATTCACTCGTAACAAAGAGAGACAAATACTGTCCCTGTACCTGGAGGACACAGCGTCTCTACGTGGAGACCACAGAGTCTCTACGTGGAGACCACAGAGTCTCTACGTGGAGACCACAGAGTCTCTACGTGGAGGACACAGAGTCTCTACGTGGAGACCACAGAGTCTCTACGTGGAGACCACAGAGTCTCTACGTGGAGGACACGGCGTCTCTACGTGGAGACCACAGAGTCTCTACATGGAGACCACAGAGTCTCTACGTGGAGGACACAGCGTCTCTACGTGGAGACCACAGAGTCTCTACGTGGAGACCACAGAGTCTCTACGTGGAGGACACGGCGTCTCTACGTGGAGACCACAGAGTCTCTACGTGGAGACCACAGAGTCTCTACGTGGAGGACACAGCGTCTCTACGTGGAGACCACAGAGTCTCTACGTGGAGGACACAGAGTCTCTACGTGGAGACCACAGAGTCTCTACGTGGAGACCACAGAGTCTCTACGTGGAGGACACAGAGTCTCTACGTGGAGACCACAGAGTCTCTACGTGGAGACCACAGAGTCTCTACGTGGAGGACACGGCGTCTCTACGTGGAGACCACAGAGTCTCTACGTGGAGACCACAGAGTCTCTACGTGGAGGACACAGAGTCTCTACGTGGAGACCACAGAGTCTCTACGTGGAGGACACGGCGTCTCTACGTGGAGACCACAGAGTCTCTACATGGAGGACACAGAGTCTCTACGTGGAGACCACAGAGTCTCTACGTGGAGGACACGGCGTCTCTACGTGGAGACCACAGAGTCTCTACGTGGAGACCACAGAGTCTCTACGTGGAGACCACAGAGTCTCTACATGGAGGACACAGAGTCTCTACGTGGAGACCACAGAGTCTCTACGTGGAGGACACGGCGTCTCTACGTGGAGACCACAGAGTCTCTACGTGGAGACCACAGAGTCTCTACGTGGAGACCACAGAGTCTCTACATGGAGGACACAGAGTCTCTACGTGGAGACCACAGAGTCTCTACATGGAGGACACAGAGTCTCTACGTGGAGACCACAGAGTCTCTACGTGGAGGACACAGCGTCTCTACGTGGAGACCACAGAGTCTCTACGTGGAGGACACGGCGTCTCTACGTGGAGACCACAGAGTCTCTACGTGGAGGACACAGCGTCTCTACGTGGAGGACACGGCGTCTCTACGTGGAGACCACAGAGTCTCTACGTGGAGGACACAGAGTCTCTACGTGGAGGACACGGCGTCTCTACGTGGAGACCACGGAGTCTCTACGTGGAGACCACAGAGTCTCTACGTGGAGACCACAGAGTCTCTACGTGGAGACCACAGAGTCTCTACGTGGAGGACACGGCGTCTCTACGTGGAGGACACGGCGTCTCTACGTGGAGGACACGGCGTCTGTACAGTGACGTGTGGAGTTCATTAACTACACTATAAAGTTATAGAAACTTTGATTTGTTGCTTAGAAGCACTGATTTGATTTTGAATTTTTTTTTAGACCAATTAAATATTATGACTGGAGGCGAAAAGTCTTAATTATGTAATAATCTTCCACGTTTGAGAGTGAGTGGTGGTAACCATGGTGACTGTGGATGTGTGAAACGTTCTGATTGGTCCCTGTGGTGTAGACAGGTGAGCTCACCTCTCCATGAGCAGGTCAAGCAGCTCCTGAGGTTTACAGAAAGATCTGTAGGTGGTCAGAAAAGTTCGCACGAAGTTTGGATCTGAGAAAGGAAACATAGACAGGAAGCAGACTGACGATCAATCATCAATAATCACAGTTAATACATAAAGAAGACTCCAGAACATCAAGAACAATTGATTCTTAGAAAGGAACCACAGTAGCAGCACACTGATCACAGAAGGCAATTATAGATATTACACAGTCAGCTGTGATCACTTTGATTATTAGTCCGTCGATCCATGAATGAATCAAGCCATCGATCCAAACCTCCATGAATCCATCAATTCAAAAACACCGAGACATGAATTCATGTCATTTGATTCATCAATTTCTTTTTTAACAGAAACATTTATTCTTCAGAACTGTGTGTGTGTGTGTGTGTGTGTGTGTGTGTGTGTCTTCAGTCAAAGTGATGAACACTGTGATCTGATTGGCCAATGATGTCATGTGACTGAAAACAGAGAAAGGAAAGAGGAGGCGTGGCCTCACAAACAATGGGACAGGAAACCATCCTGAAATAGATGCCCCGCCCCCTACTGCAACACAGATGCATCATGGGAGTCGACATATTCTCACAACAGTGTGTGTTGGTGTTGGGGGTCTAGACAGGAAACACCTTTATCCTCACACACACACACAGACACACACACACACACGTCCTCACTCCACACACACACACACGTCCTCACTCTACACACAGACACACACACACACACGTCCTCACTCTACACACAGACACACACATCCTCACTCTACACACACACACACACACACGTCCTCACTCCACACACACACACACATACACACACATGTCCTCACTCCACACACACACACACATCCTCACTCACACACACACACACATCCTCACTCTACACACACACACACATCCTCACTCTACACACACACACACACACACACACGTCCTCACTCTACACACAGACACACACACACACACGTCCTCACTCTACACACAGACACACACATCCTCACTCTACACACAGACACACACATCCTCACTCTACACACAGACACACACAGACACACACACACACACACACACACGTCCTCACTCTACACACAGACACGTCCTCACTCTACACACACACACGTCCTCACTCTACACACACACACACACATCCTCACTCTACACACACACACACAAACACGTCCTCACTCACAACACCTGATGACATCACATTTACCTGCCAACATGGCTGGTCATTCTGAGTCTGTTGCAGCAGGACTCTGATTGGTCATGTGGTCTGATATCGATGCCAGAGGCTCAAAATACTACCCAGAATCCTCGGCAGAGTGACCTTTGAGACGAGGAGATCTCTAAAATAAGAGATTAGTGCAGAGACCTGGACCTGTAGCGGATCAGGTCTGCAGACTGAGTCTCTGATTCAGATGATCAATTAAAGAATGTCACTGAATCCAGTCAGCTGATCTGCTGGACAGTTTGTCTTTCTATTGGAGGACAGAAGTGAACCTGTCGGTCGGTGTTGTCTTTACTGAGTAATCTGACTGCCATTTTAATAATCTTATTTTAAGTACTTGATGGAGGAGATGTCAGAAAGTGTCAACCCTACAGACGATCCTCACAGTCCACAGACGTGTCATGTCTCACCTGGTTGAGAAGTAACACCTGTGTGACATCACTTCTTACCTGCGTACATGTGGAAGGTGAGCCTCTCGATCAGTTTCAGGACGGTCCCTGCTTTAATGATGGGGATTCCGGACTTGGACTGGACGTTCTCTTCAAACACAACGTTCTCCCCAGAGTCCGCTTCAGCAAAGCGGTACACTTCTGCTGCCGGCAGCCTCATCTGCTCCTCCTTCTCCTCCTGCAGCATGGCTGTGTCCAACATACGCTCCAGCGTGCTGCGATACTGCAGCGAGATCAGCGCAGCCATCCAGCCGTTCTTCTCCTCAGCAGACTTGGCGGCGAACACCACATTGTTCCCGTCCTTCAGGATGATCTCGAAGGCGTGCCGGTACTCGCCCTCCTTGTCGTCCTTGTCGTTGATCTGGACTTTGCGCATGAAAAACTTTTCTTTCAGCCGGTACTCTGCAGTGGAACCGGCACCAGGCAGCCGCGGCGGACCGTGGTTGGACTTGCAGCAGATCATCAGGCCGTCAAACAGGAAGATGTGGCGCTCATGTTTGGCACCCACACGGGTCAGCGTGCCCTCCATGATAAACTCGTTGCAGCACTGGCCGATGTCCTTTCCCTCCCAGCCGTCGATGTTCTTCTGGATCTCGTTCATCTTCTTGATGGCGAGGTGCTTCCCCTTCATCTGATGGCTGTAGAAACGACACGCCGACTCACTGCACACCACAGAAGAAGAGAGAGAGCACAGGAGGAGAAGAAGACAGTTAATGAAGACCCTTCAGTCTGAGGTCGGGGAGGAAAAACCCACCTGACAGGAATGAGATCTGCAATTGATTCAAGACGGAAGAGTTCGTGGCAGGACCAGAACGGCCTGTTGATTTAAAGCAACAGTTCACCAGTTCTGACTGACTGATGTCAGACTGTCCGTGGACTCCTGCTGCCCTGAGTGTCGCCCGTCAGGGAACAGACGGCTCTGATGTCTTCATGATGTCACAACATGGTTTTGATTTAAAGGCATCAGAGGTGACGCAGTAAATACACAAACATTTTGGATCATAAAGTTTCAGAGTTAGTTCGTTAATAAGTCATTTACATTTTCTGATGTTATTTCGGGAAAACAACTAGTTTCATTGTAACGTTTGCTGGATTTATATAAAATTATATTAAAAAACAATACAACTGAAAGTCCCTGTGACATCTCTGATCCATCAGCATGACAACAGACTAAACTCTTGTTCTGCTGATGAAGACCATCTTAGGTTGAGAGCTCCGGGAACAGCTCGTCAGTGGACCTTCAGTTGGAGTTGTTTTGTCACATCTGTGAAATATTTACAGAAACATGGTAAAGATCTACTTCCTGGTTTACTTCAGCATGTAAACACGTTTAACCTTCAAGGTAAACTGTCTCTTTCACTCATCACTGGGTTGGTTCTCTACATGCTCATGTGACAAAGCAGTGAGTTCTGATTGGACAATGTCGTTGGGGTCTTTACAAACCAGTGAGGCTACTCCAACAGGAAGTGAGGTCACAGCAGGAAGACCTCCAACCTCAGCTCGGACAAACAGCTGGAATGTTGCACGAAGACACATTGACATCATCACTGTGACATCATCATCAGCATGACATTTTCATCATCACCGTGATATGATGATCAGCATGACATCATCACAGAGCTATCTGCTAGTCTGTTTCAGTGCAGGAAGTTTATCTGACGTCTACATGAAGCTTCACCAGCTAAACAGGAAGTTATGATGATGGTGATGATCAAGTTTATTTATGAGGAGGACTCTTCCTCTTTTTGTTTCCCAGGAGTCTTTGTGTAACTCTGGAAGTGTCTGATACGTCAGGACATGAAAAACGTCATCAGTGATTAAAGTCGAAACATCTTGGACGTGTGTGTCTGTGATGTGACGAAAGCATGTCTTCGATCAATCAGTATGTGGATCAATAAAACAAAGAACTCTTTTAATTATAAGGACAGCAGTGATAACAGAGCAGCAACACCTGTCGCGGCTGTTCAGACAGGTGGGAAGTTCCTGCTCTTTGATGTAGCGTGTCAGCGTATGTTGTTAAATATCTCTGTGATGTCAGTGATGATTAGGTGGAAATGACATCACTACTGAGGCCAGAGAACCTCACGTCTATATGCAGCAAAAGAAATGGCGGTGGGAGGTCTGGTCCTTTCCCCTCTAGGAGAGCCTCCCACTTTCCGAGACAGGCCATTATTTCACCAGGTAGCTACTGAACCTACTGGACTCACAACGTCCAGGCTGCTCACCAGCGGCAGGGACGGCCACAGACAGGATGTAAAACATCAAGTATGTGACTGAACAGACTGTCACAGTCAGAAACTCACAGCTGGTCACCTGTCAGTGAATGAAGTTCTGTCTCGACGACTTCTTCATTGCTTCATGAATGTCACTGTCAGAACCAACACATTCTCCCCACTGTTTCCCTTGGTGCTAAGAATGACTCAGGGACTGAAGTAGCTACAGAAGTCAAATAAACTAAATCAAGTCAAACTGATCCATGTTTGAGATCAGCAACCAACATCCAACAGCGCTCCGTTTACGCCTCACGCCCATGTAACTTACAGCCACTGAAACAAGATTGCTGATGTTTTGATGCATCGGTGTTTCAGGGTACGTTAGTAATGATAGCTCTGGTTAGCCTGATGTTGGTGCACATGTTAGTTAGACTCACAAGCTAAATTACTGTCATCACATTAGCATTCAGTGGTGTAACTGGAGAAAAGGGAGATGCAGTTTAAATAATCTAACACGTGTCTGCAGGTCTGGAGTCGTAACATCTGCTATGATGTTGTGATACCTGCCGCCTCAGTGCAGATAAGTTACCAGCAGACTTAACAATCAGCTTCCTGTTGCCACCAGCTCGCACATGCCCAGTGTAGGTGAACTGTCACGTGATATTCATTTCCAGGTGTTTGTCTGGATGGAGATTATTTCCTTCTTTGTTTTGTTTTTTGGGTTGTTTTTTTTGTCAAGTTTTTCCTTGACAGGAAATGAGAGAGAGGTGGAAAGACACACAGCACAGGTCTGACTTGAACCGTGGGTCGCTGCAGCGAGGACAAAGCCTCTGTACACGGGATGGCCGCTCTACCAACTGAGCTACTGGGGCGACCCGGACAGATTATTTCTGTTTGTCTGGACGGAGAAAGTGAAAACTCAAACATGCTGCTAGTGCTACACAACTGTGTCCCTTCACCTGAGACAGTACTGCAGCGTTAAGGCAGGCACACACTGGCCCAAACATCGGACATCTGAAGCGTTTGGGGAGACTCGGACGAGGTCGGGAACAACTCTGTTCGGTGTGGTCGGCTGTGTCGGAAACTTTCAGAAGAACTTTTCTCATTGGTTGTTAGCTAGCTGTTCAATGACCATTCTGATTGGCGGTGTGCTAGCGAATCAGCGCGGTGTGTGGGAGGGGAGGAAGTGATGATGGTCTGCACTCGAGTCCGTCATTTCCTGTTTTTGTGATTTCGATTACTACTTGCGCAAGCGCAGAACGTACACGCTACTGCGTAGTTGGCGGCGGTCGAGGCGGTGCGTTTCAGTGCAACTTTTCTGCCGAACGAGTCAGACGGGAGGCAGCGGAGTGGTCGGATAAAGGCAGTTAGGCCGTTGGTTTGAGTCTGGACGGTGTGTGGGCCCCTTTAGTTAAAGTACAACACTGGCTCTGTCACTGGCAGAGGTCTGTCCGTCTGTGACGGAGATACGCAAGTCTGTGACGGAGATACGCAAGTCTGTGACGGAGATACGCAAGTCTGTGACGGAGATACGCAAGTCTGTGACAGAGGTCTGTCCGTCTGTGACGGAGATACGCAAGTCTGTGACGGAGATACGTAAGTCTGTGACGGAGATACGTAAGTCTGTGACAGAGGTCTGTCCGTCTGTGACGGAGATACGTAAGTCTGTGACGGAGATACGCAAGTCTGTGACAGAGGTCTGTGACGAGGTCTGTCTGTGACGGAGATACGTAGTCTGTGACGGAGATACGCAAGTCTGTGACAGAGGTCTGTCCGTCTGTGACGGAGGTCTGTCCGTCTGTGACGGAGATACGTAAGTCTGTGACGGAGATACGCAAGTCTGTGACAGAGGTCTGTCCGTCTGTGACGGAGGTCTGTCCGTCTGTGACGGAGATACGTAAGTCTGTGACGGAGATACGTAAGTCTGTGACAGAGGTCTGTCCGTCTGTGACGGAGATACGTAAGTCTGTGACAGATGAGATACGTAAGTCTGTGACAGAGTTCTGTCCCTCTGTGACGGAGATACGTAAGTCTGTGACGGAGATACGTAAGTCTGTGACAGAGGTCTGTCCGTCTGTGACGGAGATACGTAAGTCTGTGACGGAGATACGTAAGTCTGTGACGGAGATACGTAAGTCTGTGACGGAGTTCTGTCCCTCTGTGACGGAGATACGTAAGTCTGTGACGGAGATACGTAAGTCTGTGACAGAGTTCTGTCCCTCTGTGACGGAGATACGTAAGTCTGTGACGGAGATACGTAAGTCTGTGACAGAGGTCTGTCCGTCTGTGACGGAGATACGTAAGTCTGTGACGGAGATACGTAAGTCTGTGACGGAGATACTTAAGTCTGTGACAGAGGTCTGTCAGTCTGTGACGGAGGTCTGTCAGTCTGTGACGGAGATACGCAAGTCTGTGACAGAGGTCTGTCCGTCTGTGACGGAGGTCTGTCCGTCTGTGACGGAGATACGTAAGTCTGTGACGGAGATACGTAAGTCTGTGACAGAGGTCTGTCCCTCTGTGACGGAGATACGTAAGTCTGTGACGGAGATACGTAAGTCTGTGACAGAGTTCTGTCCCTCTGTGACGGAGATACGTAAGTCTGTGACGGAGATACGTAAGCCTGTGACAGAGGTCTGTCCGTCTGTGACGGAGATACGTAAGTCTGTGACGGAGATACGTAAGTCTGTGACGGAGATACGTAAGTCTGTGACGGAGTTCTGTCCCTCTGTGACGGAGATACGTAAGTCTGTGACGGAGATACGTAAGTCTGTGACAGAGGTCTGTCCCTCTGTGACGGAGATACGTAAGTCTGTGACAGAGGTCTGTCCGTCTGTGACGGAGATACGTAAGTCTGTGACGGAGATACGTAAGTCTGTGACAGAGGTCTGTCAGTCTGTGACGGAGGTCTGTCAGTCTGTGACGGAGATACGCAAGTCTGTGACGGAGATACGCAAGTCTGTGACGGAGATACGTAAGTCTGTGACGGAGATACGTAAGTCTGTGACAGAGGTCTGTCCGTCTGTGACGGAGATACGTAAGTCTGTGACAGAGGTCTGTCCCTCTGTGACGGAGATACGTAAGTCTGTGACAGAGGTCTGTCCGTCTGTGACGGAGGTCTGTCAGTCTGTGACAGAGGTCTGTCCGTCTGTGACGGAGATACGTAAGTCTGTGACGGAGATACGTAAGTCTGTGACAGAGGTCTGTCCGTCTGTGACGGAGATACGTAAGTCTGTGACAGAGGTCTGTCCCTCTGTGACGGAGATACGTAAGTCTGTGACGGAGATACGTAAGTCTGTGACAGAGGTCTGTCCGTCTGTGACGGAGATACGTAAGTCTGTGACGGAGATACGTAAGTCTGTGACAGAGTTCTGTCCCTCTGTGACGGAGATACGTAAGTCTGTGACGGAGATACGTAAGTCTGTGACAGAGGTCTGTCCGTCTGTGACGGAGATACGTAAGTCTGTGACGGAGATACGTAAGTCTGTGACAGAGGTCTGTCCGTCTGTGACGGAGATACGTAAGTCTGTGACGGAGCTACGTAAGTCTGTGACGGAGATACGTAAGTCTGTGACAGAGTTCTGTCCCTCTGTGACGGAGATACGTAAGTCTGTGACGGAGATACGTAAGTCTGTGACAGAGTTCTGTCCCTCTGTGACGGAGATACGTAAGTCTGTGACGGAGATACGTAAGTCTGTGACAGAGGTCTGTCCGTCTGTGACGGAGATACGTAAGTCTGTGACGGAGATACGTAAGTCTGTGACGGAGATACGTAAGTCTGTGACAGAGGTCTGTCAGTCTGTGACGGAGGTCTGTCAGTCTGTGACGGAGGTCTGTCAGTCTGTGACAGAGGTCTGTCCGTCAGCAGGTCGATTCTCATTCAAATGAAGAGAGACGACAGACTGTGCGTCTCCAGTCAGCTGAAACATTAAACTGACTGTTTTGTTCCTTTAACAGCTGAGAGCAGCAGCTCACTAATCAGTTTACAACATAAACCCCTGAGGTATGTTAACACACTGTTTCACAACACACCACCAGCCTCCAACAACACCACCAGCCTCCAACAACACCACCAGCCTCCAACAACACCACCAGCCTCCAACAACACCACCAGCCTCCAACAACACACCACCAGCCTCCAACAACACCATCAGCCTCCAACAACACACCATCAGCCTCCAACAACACACCATCAGCCTCCAACAACACCATCAGCCTCCAACAACACCACCAGCCTCCAACAACACACCACCAGCCTCCAACAACACACCATCAGCCTCCAACACACCATCAGCCTCCAACAACACACCATCAGCCTCCAACAACACACCATCAGCCTCCAACAACACCATCAGCCTCCAACAACACCACCAGCCTCCAACAACACCACCAGCCTCCAACAACACACCACCAGCCTCCAACAACACACCACCAGCCTCCAACAACACCACCAGCCTCCAACAACACACCACCAGCCTCCAACAACACACCACCAGCCTCCAACACACCATCAGCCTCCAACAACACACCATCAGCCTCCAACAACACACCATCAGCCTCCAACAACACCATCAGCCTCCAACAACACCACCAGCCTCCAACAACACACCACCAGCCTCCAACAACACACCACCAGCCTCCAACAACACCATCAGCCTCCAACAACACCACCAGCCTCCAACAACACACCATCAGCCTCCAACAACACCATCAGCCTCCAACAACACCACCAGCCTCCAACAACACCATCAGCCTCCAACAACACCACCAGCCTCCAACAACACCACCAGCCTCCAACAACACCACCAGCCTCCAACAACACACCATCAGCCTCCAACAACACACCATCAGCCTCCAACAACACCACCAGCCTCCAACAACACCACCAGCCTCCAACACACCATCAGCCTCCAACACACCATCAGCCTCCAACAACACCATCAGCCTCCAACAACACCACCAGCCTCCAACAACACCATCAGCCTCCAACAACACCATCAGCCTCCAACAACACACCATCAGCCTCCAACAACACCACCAGCCTCCAACAACACCACCAGCCTCCAACAACACACCACCAGCCTCCAACAACACCACCAGCCTCCAACAACACACCACCAGCCTCCAACAACACCACCAGCCTCCAACAACACCACCAGCCTCCAACAACACACCATCAGCCTCCAACAACACCACCAGCCTCCAACAACACCACCAGCCTCCAACAACACCACCAGCCTCCAACAACACCACCAGCCTCCAACAACACCACCAGCCTCCAACAACACACCATCAGCCTCCAACAACACCACCAGCCTCCAACAACACACCACCAGCCTCCAACAACACACCACCAGCCTCCAACAACACACCACCAGCCTCCAACAACACCACCAGCCTCCAACAACACACCATCAGCCTCCAACAACACACCACCAGCCTCCAACAACACACCATCAGCCTCCAACAACACACCATCAGCCTCCAACAACACACCACCAGCCTCCAACAACACACCACCAGCCTCCAACAACACACCACCAGCCTCCAACAACACCACCAGCCTCCAACAACACCACCAGCCTCCAACAACACCACCAGCCTCCAACAACACACCATCAGCCTCCAACAACACCATCAGCCTCCAACAACACACCATCAGCCTCCAACAACACACCATCAGCCTCCAACAACACACCATCAGCCTCCAACAACACCATCAGCCTCCAACAACACACCATCAGCCTCCAACAACACACCACCAGCCTCCAACAACACACCACCAGCCTCCAACAACACACCATCAGCCTCCAACAACACACCACCAGCCTCCAACAACACACCATCAGCCTCCAACAACACACCATCAGCCTCCAACAACACCATCAGCCTCCAACAACACACCATCAGCCTCCAACAACACACCACCAGCCTCCAACAACACACCATCAGCCTCCAACAACACCACCAGCCTCCAACAACACACCACCAGCCTCCAACAACACACCACCAGCCTCCAACAACACCATCAGCCTCCAACAACACCATCAGCCTCCAACAACACCATCAGCCTCCAACAACACCATCAGCCTCCAACAACACCACCAGCCTCCAACAACACACCACCAGCCTCCAACAACACACCACCAGCCTCCAACAACACCACCAGCCTCCAACAACACACCATCAGCCTCCAACAACACACCACCAGCCTCCAACAACACCACCAGCCTCCAACAACACACCACCAGCCTCCAACAACACACCATCAGCCTCCAACAACACCATCAGCCTCCAACAACACACCATCAGCCTCCAACAACACCACCAGCCTCCAACAACACCACCAGCCTCCAACAACACCACCAGCCTCCAACAACACACCACCAGCCTCCAACAACACCATCAGCCTCCAACAACACCATCAGCCTCCAACAACACCATCAGCCTCCAACAACACACCATCAGCCTCCAACAACACACCATCAGCCTCCAACAACACCACCAGCCTCCAACAACACCACCAGCCTCCAACAACACACCATCAGCCTCCAACAACACACCATCAGCCTCCAACAACACCACCAGCCTCCAACAACACCACCAGCCTCCAACAACACACCATCAGCCTCCAACAACACACCATCAGCCTCCAACAACACCACCAGCCTCCAACAACACACCATCAGCCTCCAACAACACCACCAGCCTCCAGTCTGTAAGTTAAACTCTAACCTGCTGCTAAAAACACAAAGGAAGGAGAAACTGAAATCACCTACGTCCTCATATCCACATGCCAATCACCCAACCATCTGGCCCCTCCTGTCGTCTTCTTCTTCGTCTTCTTCTTCAGGTGATCAAAGCGTTCCAAACTTTATTAATCAAACATTAGCAGCAGTTTCCCTCTCTGTGTTCTTTTCTTTCTAACAAACAGAGAACAATAAGCAGCAGAGCAGCACCGCCCAGATACTGACGACATTTCCCTCCAACAACACCACTCTGACCCCCCTCCACCCTCAACCCCTCCTCTGTGACCTAACCCCCCCAGTCTATTTATGTCCAGAGGGAAACAGGGAGGATGGGAGGAGTCCAACACACTGGACTGTGTGTGTGTGTGTGTGTGTGTGTGTGTGTGTGTTTCAGTCTAAACTCTGGTTCATGACTCTGTATGTTTGTGTGTGTGTCTGTCTGTTTGTACATATGTCTGTTCGACTTGTTCTCTATCTTTGACAGTCACATGACAATTTCTCCTCATCAACCCTTTGAAAACAATCAAAGACTCACAAAGGTTCCTTTCAGGATCTTAGAGGAAACCCAAATAGTTAGCCTAGCTTAGCATAAAGGCTGGATAAAAAAGGAAAGTGTTTGCAAAGCCTCAGTCTGACCCAACAGCAACATTTGTACTAAAGGTGCAGCAATCAGGAGGGAGGATCTCCAACCTACCTGAGCTGGTGTGTGCAGGTGTGTGCAGATGTAAACAGGTGTGTGCAGGTGATGTACCTGAGCCTCCTCTTGGCGAGGCTCCTGGAGCAGATTCTCTCCATGCTGCTCTGCAGGTTGAGGAGGGCGGTGATGGCCTGCTTCAGACACTCTTTATCCTCCTCATCCTCACTCTTCTCCTCCAGTTGCTATGGAAACAGAGGGGGTCAACAGATTGTCACACCTGAGAGGTGACATCACCTGCAGGGACATGTGAGGCACCAAACACCATACAAAACATTTTGAGACGGCAGA
>CM077786.1:35635101-35722601 GCA_039737535.1 Lagodon rhomboides
TCACGGATCACACATGGGACCAGGAACAGCAGAGGCAGCAATGCAACACAATAAAACTCAACAGAAGAGGAAACTGAGCAGAAGGAGATGTTTTTGTTCAGCATTTACTATTTCATATTTCAGAAGGTTGTGAGATATATTTTGTTTTAATCGTGACTGTAAACAAGGTTCAAACATCAGACCTGTGATTGGTTCACCTGATCCACGAGAAAGTGTCGTCAGGTGGACATAAAGTCGACACATGTTTGTCTCTGCAGGTTTCTGGTTTCATATATCTGATGTTGGTCGTGTTGAGGTGATAAATCAAACTTCCTGATTATTGATCCAAATCACACCGACAGCGACAGAATGCAGGTGTGAATGAGCCTTTAGATGACGGTGATGAAAAAGACAGGTGTACCTTTAGCAGTGGGTGGATCTTGTCAACAGGTAGAGCCAGTGGGTTCCTCCTCTTCCTCTTCTCGATGGCAGCCTGAGCATCAGCGATCGCCCACTTATCAATCGGGTGAGGAAAACTTTTCTGAACCCGCTCCTGAGACAGAGAGAGGGGGAAGACGGGTAAGGACAGGGACCAGACTCAAGTGGACTGACCCTGGTCTGCAAACATCTGAACTGACACTGGTCTGCAACAGAATTCTGTTTTAACGAGTCGTCGTTGATCACACTGCAGGACACACCTGTGGCTCTGCTCTCACTGGGCAGATTAGTCAAACATGTCTCTGCTGGACCATCTGTGTTCAGGTGTTACCTGCAGCCAATCAGCTGCTGTCCGGACCTCTCACACTTCCTGTGTGAGTACAGCTGATGTCATCATTAAAAGGACCAGTTCACCTGAAACTGATTCGTCTTTTGGTTCATTTTGGAGTTTCTCGTGGAAATGAGATGACTTCTGTTGTGAACTGATGGACACGAACATGTATTTAAAATGGGACTGATGGTTCCTGTACAAATAAAGTTAATTTGAAGGATCAACGATTGCAGTTTTTATATTCACTACAAAGAGGTGTCTTACTCTGATTGGCTGTTTGGTGTCCAACAGGCCTAATCACCTGTTACTACCTGTGTCCAGCATCAGTGCTACTCCTGCAGGGTGGTGACCCTGTCTGACCAGTTGTCTCAGTGTGATCAACCGACTCAGCACATCACAAAACAGGAAACACTGTGGTGGTGGTGGGGTTGGGGGGGTTGGGGGGGGGGGTTGGGGGGGCGCGCGCACGCACACACAGACACACACACACATGATCTGTGCCAGAGGAGCAGTGAGGGGTCGGGGATCAGGGTCAGAGGTCACGGGGTGGGGAGGGGGGACAGTGTGATAAAACACCAGCAGTCTGTGGTCTTTTATCAGACAGCACCTCATTATCTCACTGCAGCCTCCATCAGCTGAAAGAAGAAGCAAACCAGACCAATCACACGTCACCCTCACAGTGATGTCATCAGATAGATCACAGGTGAGCTAAGGTTTGTTCTGCCTATGTGTGTGTGTGTGTGTGTGTGTGTGTGTGTGTGTGTGTGTGTGTGTGTGTGTGTGTGTGTGTGTGTGTGTGTGTGTGTGTGTGTGTGTGTGTGTGTGTGCGTGTCACCTCTACGTCCTGTACAGTGCGTGGTTGAGCCTGACACAGCATGCTGAGCAGCAGCAGGATCAGCTCCTCGATGTACTGCAGCGCCTCCTGTTGGGACACCAGGTTAGGATGCACCTGGTGCAGCACCTGCAACACACAATCACACACATAGCTGAAGTCCAGAAACAACATCTGTACCACGTAGAGCTTTTTGTCCCTCTCACCAGCTCATCGTTTTTTATAGAGCGGAAGGACATGGAAGCCTCCGTAGAGCTCGCCCGTCCTATGGAAATACAGAGGAGTGATTCTTCCCTCAGGAGGAGAAGTGAGATTGTTGGCAGAGATCATTTTACACCAATGAGGACGTATTTATGAATGAAGACGCTGATTTGAGGTAATAAATTACTTAAAACTCTACACAGTGCACCTTTAAGTGTAAATGCCAACATCCCTGAACCTCATTGTAAAGTTATTTATGGCGGCTGTGGCGCAGGGGTAGAGCCAGCGTCTTGTTATCGGAAGGTTCGATTCCCCTGATCTGGCATGTCGAAGTGTCCTTGGGCAAGATACTGAACCCCAAACTGCTCCTGATGTGCTGGTCAGCACCTTGCATAGCAGCCACCACCATCAGTTTAGTATGAACTACTGTAAGTCACTTTGGACTGAAGAGTCAGACAGAGGCACACTGACAGGAATAATCTGACAATGACTAACATCAAGCAGGTGTTGTTGCTGTGTCCACAGTCACTGACATGTTTCGGTTGGCTGTGCTGTAGTTCATCATGATGCTTCCTCCACTGTTGTTGATGTGACCTCTGGTCACTACAGGAGCAGAGCAGCGCCATGTGATCTGCTGCTTCAGTTCACAACTACAAATATGATTGAGAACACAACCACATGAACATTTAATGTTAAAGACATTCAATCGTAAGCGACCTCTGACCTCCCTGGTCATCAGACACACGGTCGAGGATCAGACTTCGTCTTGTATCATTTAAAATCAATCAGTGGAAACACTGATCCATGTGATCTCTGAACTGTTGAACAAAGATTTTGTTTGTTTAACTGGCTGATATACATTTCCATATACACAAACATCCACACATATATACATTTGCAATAATTTATTTCTATCAAACCACTTTTTTAATTTTTCCATTTCTGTAGTGATCATCTCTAATAATTGATGTAGATTCTCACCCAAACAAAAAATATTTGTATCAGCAAATACTGTCATCTTCAAAATTTTGGATACTTTACATGTCATTAATGTAGAGAATAAACCCTTTGGGACCCAACACTGACCCCTGGGGGACGCCACGAGCAATGTCCAAAGACGATGAAGAAAACTCTCCTAACTTCACAACCTGTTGCTGCCACTGATGCTGTATCACACCAGTTTGTTAATCAGTATTTCATGATTGATTGTTTGAGGTCCAGAAGTACCCGACAGCATTTTTTTTTATGGGCTAGTTCATAATTTCATTGATTCAATTAATGGCAATGATGTTGAGTTGTTTGGTCTGAATCTGTGTTGACTGTCTGTAAGTAATTTGTCTTCATTTCAATGTCAATACATTTGTCCAGTCTGTCATTAAAAACATTTTTCTGTCATTTTGGAGAATTGTGGAAGTAAAGACACAGGTGTGTAAGTTGTGAAGTGGTGTCTGTTCCCAGTGTTGTACAGCAGTATGACTTCATCGGTTTGCAGCGACAGGCTGCAGATGTGTTCAAGAACCTTTTAACTACTCTCATGTCCATTTCATGAAAGTCAGTGGACGTCTTGTTTTACATTTTACAAAATCTTTCTCATCCACTGCTGTCATCTGGGATTGTTTATTGTTTATTGTTAAAAAGATCCCCATTAGCTGTCACCAAAAGTGGGACAAGCTCGTCTTCCTGGGGTCCACAAGACAAAACAAAAATCACTTAACAATTAAACATTGTAAAGATTATTATAGACGTCATCAGAAATCATTCCGAATAAGTTATTACATTCATATCTATTACATTAATTCTCACTTTCATACAGTAAATATGTTAATTCACTACTCACAAATCTAAATCGTGCATTCTCAAGTAATAATTAAAAGATACTTTACTATTCAGTTCACGTATATTCAGTGGGCAATTATTCCAATAACTGATAGCACGATAAATAACTGTTCTCTTTAAGGCATTTGATTTTGGACATGGTAACATCATCTGACCACCATTAGCTAACCTTGTCACATAAGAATGAACCTGATCACATCTGACAATTTGGTTATATAAGAAAACAGGTTGAAAAGAATAGACAGTGTTTCTAAAAAATGTGTTGTATTGCAAGCCGACCTGTACTCGACCATTAACCAGGAAAGTTGACGGTGCATACTGATAGTGTTTGTTCTTATGGAACAATGTAAAACCAACCTGGCAGCTCTGTTCTGGGCAGTTTGTAATTTCCTTAGTTGACCTTTAGAGGCGGAGGACCATACAGGTGCACAATAATCCAGGTGACATAAAATTAACGATTTAGCCACCTGTCCCACAATATTTGTAGGGACATAAGAAAGACATTTCCTCACCATTGAGATACCACAACCCATCGTATCAATGTGTTCTGCCCATGACAACTGATTATCAATTATTATGCCCAATCATTTTACTTTATCTACCTGTTCTATAGGGATGTCACTATCTTTTTCTTTATATAATATTTCCCAATTTTGTGCCAGTAAATCATGTTTTAGTGCGCTCACCAAGTCGTCCGTCCTCATTTGTCCGTATTCTGGTTTCTTGTCCAGGTGATCTTTTTTGTGTTTAAAGTCATAGACTGTAAAAACTGGTAGATGGTCACTGATATCGCTGATTAATAGTCGGCTCATTGTATTGATTTCTATGTCATTAGTGAATATGGTATCTTTTAAAGTGGCACAGTGGGATGTTACTTGACTGGCTCTGGTCCTGTTTGGTTAACTGCACATTGTGTTGAAGTTTTCACTCATTATTTGTTTGTGTTTGAAAACATTTCCTCCATCCAGTCCCTGAAAGACTCAGTACTAGACCCTGGTGCCCTGTATACACAACTAATTATCATATTTTCAGATTTCAGTTGTACTACTGTCTAATAAGTTGTCCACAACAGTTATAAATATAATTCAGGTGTTTGGCTCCAAGTGTCAGAAATCAACGTTTGTGTTAACTGACTTCAGTGTTCCTTAATGTTGTTGAAGTTTGCATACAGGCTTCGGCAGCTGAAGTGGATTATTGATCATGTGCGATCTGCCTTAATGGTTTCATTATATTGTTCAAATATCATTTGTGTTCCAGAAAAAATTATTGTCCGGATCAATATCATTTGCTATGGTCTGTAACTTGGGGTCAGAGTATTGAAATATTCTAAGCTCCAGTTTATCCTGATCAATAATCCACAGAGTTAGGTGATAACTGTCTCCAGATGTAGTTGAGTGAGTTCTTTCAGTGTGTTTCATGGTTTAGTGCCGTGATGGTCACTACAGTCCAGTTTATCACTCATTTGTCCAGCTCATAGATGTTTCTGATGACCAACACTTTAGCTTCCTCTGGTGTGCCGTTTAGCTTGATCAATACTTTGCACTTTGCAGTCCATGTGTTTTGAATTTTGTTCTGGTTCTTCATGTAGCGCGCTTTTCTGGCGATGTCAGCATTTTGTTTTGCCAGATGTTCATTAAGACGTTTGTTCCTTTGAGTTTCCTTCCTTGTTTGAACAGAGCGGTTTTGTGCCGTCTGTTGACAAACCTCACTATGATGGCTACGTTATCTCGGGTGTTTTTAACGGGCAGAGCGCGACATGCCTCCATGTTGTAGCAGTCCACTTTGATCCCCTTGCAGTGGAGAAGGCAGCCACCTGTTGTTCCCTTGAGTTTGGCGCCTGGTAACGATCACGTTATTTGTTCTTGTATACTACTCCAAGTCACCACGCTGCTCTCCAGGTAGGCGAGGCACCCGTCTTCCTCCTCATTCTGTAGTCTCAGCAACTTCTCCGCCTGCAGCAGGTCCAGGATCTTCTTGCTGCCGTCTAACAGCAGAGACCTCCTCTGCCAGAAAGTCTAGTGGACTTCCCCGGCTGTTTGGGGCCTTTTTGGCCCAATCAATATATTGAAAGATGTTCTTGGTGCAACAGCTGCTAGCTTAGTCAGCTGTTAGCTCAACTGCCAGTTAGCTCTCCGGCCACTAGCTTGTGCAGTTTCAGTCCAAATGACCAGTTGTCGAAAAACCCTAATAATCTAAGGTATCAAAACACACAGCAAACAGTAAAGCGACACATTGACTGATTGATTAATAGGGTCGTACACTGAACAGCAATACTGAACATAGGGCTGGGCGATATGGCCTAAAAATTGAATCTCAGATTTTTTCACACCAAACTCGATTTGCGATTTTAATCGATTTTTTTCCTTCTCAAAAACAAACTACAAATGACAAAGAAATTATCAAAAGCATTGCTTTTTATTTTAATGCTTTCATTGTAAACAAAATTGCCCTGCCATTTTAAACAGTGCACCTTCAAACTCACTCGAAAAGATTTGTCCCTTAAATTTAACATGTCAGACTGCATATTTTTATAAAAGCAGATCAGTTTCCATATTGGGACTGATAAAGTGTGAACAGAACTTTCATCAATTACTTTTTTTGCAGAAGGTGCCTTTTGTTTACAAACAGTATTTTGTATTCCTGCAGATATGGAAACTAAATGAAACATCTGCATGCTGCATAGTCAACATGACATGTTGGTGGATGTACAGAGGTGACATGAGGTGTGTGCTTGCTGTCTCTTTAACACATTTCTGGCAGGAAGACGAGCCTGTCTGCTCCCTCTGGCTTCAGACGCCCTGTTCCTGCTTTGTAGCACAAACCTTGGGTCAAACATTTTCAGCTTGTAGATGAACCTCCGGCTTTTCCACTGTATATACGGGCACCATATCTTTAGCGATACGCAACGTGACTGCATCTGTAAAAGCTGTCCACCGGGACTCTTTCTTCTCATACGGGACACAATGATTAAATGATTCCTAATGTTGGCTGCTTTTTAGCAGATGTTTGTTGGCTGCCGCGCTCCTGTACATCTCATAGTGAACAACAAGTGTCCCACTGTGATACATGCGTCTGTTTGAGAGGCTGAAATAAATGGGTCGGTCCGCTGCCTTTAGTTGCAACAGCCTTTAAACAAACTGTGGTTTGTTCGAGGTCCGACACTACAAAACTGAACGACTGACGAGACAGTGCCTTTTTGGGAACGGACTCTTTGCTTGCTGCATGTTGATGCGTTTGGTTCTCTGTGGAAAGTCAATGCGGGGGAGGGCGGAGCCCACTGTGAACTATGGGAGCCCATCGGGAGCGGCGGAGGAGCAAGTTAAAGAGAAAATCGATTTTCATTTTTTAAAATCGTCCTGTACCACAAACTCCAATGAATCGATTTTACCGATTTATCGCCCAGCCCTACTGAACACATCAGGGATCCGAGCTGTGAAAACAGACGGTTCCTTTAATGCTGCAGGACTGTTTACTACATCACACACACACGAACACACACACTGCAGGTGAGTTGTGTCTGAACACACTCACCTGCATCTTTCTGTTTAACCAATAACAAACTGACTTCAACCAGTCTAAGCTGCACATATACACACACTCATATACACACACTCATATACACACACTCATACACACACACTCATACACTCTCTCTCTCTCTCTCTCTCTCTCACACACACACACACACACACACACACACAGAGTGATAAATGTAAACACAGCTCCATCTTGTTTGGTCTTCTTATTTCAACCGGTTCTTTAATGGACTTCTGAATGGGTCGGGCAGCAGCAGAGCTGCTCAGTTTCTGTGTTGATGTGGAGAATAGGAGGACATGTGATGTGATGATTTTCTCGAGCCAGAACAGAATCAGAACAGAACCAGAATCCACTGCTCCTCTTCGACCTGATCATTCTCAGAGAGTCAGTGAAGCAGACGATGTTTGACTGGAACAATCAATCATCAAAATACTTCACAATCAAACTGATCAACTGATCAATTACTGACTGATGGTTACAGCATGCTCACACCTGAGCCAGCCCAATAACAATAGTCAATAATGGAATTGCCCTCATCAATCCTAGGACCTGGACATGGATCAGGGCATGAACCTGGACCAGGATCAGGGCCTGGACCAGGATCAGGGCCTGGACCAGGATCAGGGCCTGGACCAGGATCAGGGCCTGGACCAGGATCAGGGCCTGGACCAGGATCAGGGCCTGGACCAGGATCAGGGCCTGGACCAGGAGTCCACTGGGAGAGAAAAGTGAGCTGGACCTGCAGCCGACAGTCCCGTCATCCTGACAAACACCAGACTTCAGAACCACTTCAGCCTCATGTGACCTTCAGAGACCACTTTCTGTTTCTACCTGCAGTCTGAGGATCAGACCAGGCTGACACACCTGGAGCCTTAGAGTGCGAGTGTGTGTGTGTGTGTGTGTGTGAGAGAGAGAGAGAGAGAGAGAGAGGACATGCTGTCAGTTCCTTCAGAGGATTGTTGGAGGGTTCAGACCTGAGTCAGGTTCAGGTGTGTGTGTGTGTGAGTGTGTGTACCTTCTCCAGTGAAGGCACCAGCAGGCCTCTCCACTTCGGTGCGTTCTCCTCGTTGAAGAAGTCGTACTGCAGCTGAGCCGCCTGCATTGCTGCTGCTGCTGCGGGACTGACACGCACGGTTCACCGGTTTACATGAACGCTGAGAGCCCGAGCCTGAGTCCAGCAGGGCGGGGAGGGCATCCAGCGGGGGCAGGCCGTTCCTCCAGAACAGCTGCTGTCACCGCGACCATCCTCGGCCGCCACACGGAGAGCTGTCTGCAGCCAGATGTTCAATGCTAACGGTTAGCTCCGCCGCTAGCAGCTAAGTGTTTGGTGTTGCTCTGTTCACCGGGATGATAGCATGGTGACCGTTAACCGGTCCATACTAACCGACAGTACCGGGACCTGTGACAGACAGTTAGCTAACGGTGCTGAGCTGGCTGCTGAATGTGTTAGCCTGTTAGCATGTAGTCTGTGTGGCTAATGTTAGCAGGGTTAGCAGCCTGCGGATGGATCCATCAGGTCTGATGAGCTGACAGATTACCAGCTGCTAGTTACCGTCAGTGTGTGTGAGTGTGTGTGTGTGTGCGCGCGCGACACACACACACTGTGGGGGTTACCCGGGCTGTCGGTGTGAATCAGCGGGCTGTTCGCTGCTCTGTTCTCCGCTCCGCCGCTATCATTCTAACCGAACACACCGACTCTCCGGTGGCGCGGCTCCGGTAATTTACCCTCCAGTCTTCCACTGTGTGTCCGCTACTCCGGCTCTGTCCCCCGGACTCTCTCAGACAGTAACTCCGGCCTCCTGACAGGCGGACAGTCACCGAGTTAACGGCCGCTCACAGTGAACGGCTGTCGGTTGTTGTGACTCCAGTGTGCGGTACCGTAGACTGTGCAGCGGCTGAGCATGCGCAGTGTGCACGTCCTGACGTACATGGGCGGGGCTCCAAAGTGGGAGCGTGTGCTTCATGGAGTGACGTCTGCTGCTCCCGGCAGCCAGCAGCGGTACTGCACCTAATTACACTACTGTTAATAATAATAATAATAATAATAATAATAATAATAATAATAATAATAATAATAATAATAATAATAATAATAATAATAATAATGATAATGATGATAATAATGATTATATCAATCACTCAATCAATCAATCAAATTTTATTTATATAGCACCTTTCAAAACAAATGAATGATGTTCAAAGTGCTTTACATTTTGGATTGAAAAAGTATATATAAAGGGTGAAACAAGAAAAATATAAAATGAAGACTATAAAAAATAATATGGAGACCAATGCACGAAGATTAAAAACAACAATAAAATATATCAATAGTAAAAAGCAACAATAGAAATTTAATAAAAAAGAATAAAATCACTATGAGACTATAACATAAAAGCCAGATTAAAAAGAAGGGTTTTTAGCCTACGTTTAAAGGTGTCAATGTTTGTAACTTTTCTCAGATCCTCCGGCAGGCTGTTCCACAGCTTTGGGGCATAGTGGCTGAAAGCAGCATCACCAAGAGTTTTTGTTCTGCTCTGAGGGACAGTTAAAAGAGAGGAGCCAGAGGATCTGAGGGGCCTTTCTGGTTCATACCATAAAAACATCTCTGAGATGTAGTCTGGTGTGAGTCCATGGAATGCTTTAAAAACTAATAAGAGAACTTTAAAATCGATACGGAAACTAACAGGCAGCCAGTGCAAGGATTTTAAAATTGGCGTGATGCGAGCTCTCCTTCTGGTCTGAGTGAGGACTCGCGCTGCAGAGTTTTGAATCAGTTGCAGCTTGTTAACTGTGTTCTTGGGTAGACCAGTGAGGAGAGCATTGCAGTAGTCTAGCCTGCTAGTTATAAAAGCGTGCATTAGTCTCTCTGTGTTGCTCAGAGAGAGAAACGGCCTCACTTTAGAGATGTTTCTTAAATGATAAAATGCTGTTTTTGTGACAGAGCGTATGTGTGGTTTGAAATTAAAATCTGAATCAAATGTCACTCCTAGGTTTCTTACCTCTTGACTTGGGTTTAAACCAAGTTTGTTTAGATTAGAGGCCAGTTTCTCTCTCTGAGCTTTTGAGCCAATGAGTAGTATTTCTGTCTTGTCCTGATTGAGCTGTAAAACATTTTGTGACATCCAGGCCTTAATATCTAAAATACAATTAAAAAGTGAGTCTATGGGTCCGGTGTCATCAGGAGACATGGCCACATAGAGCTGGGTATCATCAACATAACTGTGGAAGGAAATTCCATGTCTCCTGATGACACCGCCCAAGGGTAGCATTTTGCAAAATGCAAAATGGTAGCAAAATTGATCCTTGTGGTACCCCACAGGTAATCTCGTAATGTTTGGAGAAGTTATTGTCTATTGAGACAAAAAACTCTCTTCCACAAAGATATGAGTGAAACCAGTTTAAAACCATTCCTGATAGGCCAACCCACTCACTCAATCTATTTAAAAGAATTTGGTGATCCACAGTATCGAAGGCAGCACTCAGGTGCACATAATGTATGTTATTCTTATAGAGTTTAAGTAACAGAATTGGTATGGATTTATTTAAAGTCTGTCTGACATTAAGAAATATTACAAAACGACTCAGAACATTGAATCCAGAAACAATCTGTAGGTTTTTTTAAATTGATTTTCTTTTTTTCCCCAGAAAGATGAGTTTGTGCCATTAATTCATTAAAACACAGTAACATGTAGAGTTAGCCAACATTAGCCACCAGAAGCTACTTATGAAAGAGAGACGAGCATCAAACCTCCTGAGAGGAGCCGCGTGCTGCACTTTACCTTTTCACTTGTTGTTAGCTGACCCTGGTACTGTACTGGTACTGTACTGGTACTGTTACCTGGTACTGTACTGGTACTGTACTGGTACTGTTACCTGGTACTGTACTGGTACTGTTACCTGGTACTGTACTGGTACTGTTACCTGGTACTGTTACCTGGTACTGTACTGGTACTGTTACCTGGTACTGTACTGGTACTGTAACCTGGTACTGTAACCTGGTACTGTACTGGTACTGTAACCTGGTACTGTACTGGTACTGTTACCTGGTACTGTACTGGTACTGTTACCTGGTACTGTAACCTGGTACTGTTACCTGGTACTGTACTGGTACTGTTACCTGGTACTGTACTGGTACTGTACTGGTACTGTAACCTGGTACTGTACTGGTACTGTTACCTGGTACTGTACTGGTACTGTTACCTGGTACTGTAACCTGGTACTGTTACCTGGTACTGTAACCTGGTACTGTTACCTGGTACTGTACTGGTACTGTTACCTGGTACTGTAACCTGGTACTGTAACCTGGTACTGTTACCTGGTACTGTACTGGTACTGTTACCTGGTACTGAAGTTACCTTCTGTCGTCTCCGGTATTATTTTTTTCCAGAAAACATTATCAAACCCTAAAAAGCCTGTTTTGAAAACATGTCTCTACGATATCAGATATTTATGACTGCATGATGTCAAAGTTAAAGATCAGACGTCTGTCAGCACAACTGTTCAGTCCTGATTGGTGCATGACAGGATATGACATCACATTTTGAGCGCGACCCACTTAGAACCAGGGAGAACAAGAAATATCAAAACCTGTCCTGGTTTTATAAATATCCCAAACATCATACAGGATTGATTGATTGATTGATTGATTGATTGATTGATTGATTGATTGATTGATTGTGAGAAACTGGGTTAAGAACTTGAATTATTTGAAATTAATTATTTCGTGACTTTAGCCTTCAACATGCAGTTTGTTGTTGTTCAACAGTAGCAGCACATTATTGACTGCTGTTTTATTGAGTTAGAATAAATTGATTTAAAGTTTAATATTGATCAGAATTAGTTTGATCCAAATCCGGGGTGGCAGGTGGACGAGCTCTTCAGCGATGCTGCGTTCAGTTTCTAAACATCTTTCTTTAGATAAAGCTGCAGACTGCTGTGAGCTGCTGTTGGCGCCCTGCTGAGGCGTTTCCTGTCAGCTCATCATCTCGTTCACTGGAAGCGTCTCTAACTGTATGAAATCACACTGACTAATTCACACGTCTGCAGGCTGATGAAGGCCTCGCTGTCATGTGACCAACTGTGTGACAGTTAAACATCAGATGAACTCAAAGATCATAAAACCTTAAAGCTGCTGTTGTGCATCTACAGCACATCTATAAAATCCATGTGTTTGATAAAACTTAAAGTGAAAACTTTAAACAAACATGTTCCTTTTTATGACAAACTCAGTGGCAGCTCCTCATTGACTCCAGTAATGTCTCATTATCTATTTCTATGTTGATCATATTTGTCTTTAATACTTAATGGAAATGATATCAAACAAACAAAAATAAATCACAGAAGAGGAGAATCAGTTTGACATGTTTATATTGTTTATTTACAGCTGAACATCAGAAGACTGAAGACACACTGAGTGTCCAGCAGGGGGCAGCACAGGGTCTTACAGGGCACAGGAGGGGTGTGATGGGTTTCAGAGGGTGTTCACAAGGCATAGAAAGATATCTGATGGTTTTAGCAGGATTTGTTAGGGTATGGGGATCGGATCAGACTCAAAGAGGGGTATCAGAGAACCAGAGGGTAGGACTGGGAGGCCAGCTCCTCCCACTTCCTGCTCTCCTCTCTCCACTGAGGCATCTTTTTCTGTGTTCAATGTTGTTTTTAATGAAATTTGAAATACTGTGTTTCCCTCAGTTTTACACTTGGGTTAGGGTTAGGGTTAGGGTTAGCAACTTGTTTTTTTGTTGTTTTGGCCACTTTGATGTGTCACTGTTATAATACTGTGCAGTAACTGCACTGTTGGTGGCTCACCTGTGGTTGCAGCTCAGGCGTAAGCTGGAAACACTTGTGTGTAGTGGTGACTACAGAGTGCTGCCTTTGTGTGGTTGTTGCAGTCCACGTCTGCCGTGGACACGTGTGTTACTGTTACTGTTGTGTATTTAATTGCAGTTCATTAGTTTTGTGTTCTGGGTGGAGTTACTCCACAGGTCAGTGGATCTTTCAGGGTGTGGTGTCCCAGTTTGTCTGGTCATTTTTTGTTGCTGGTTTTCTATCTTCGTTACAGTAACGTGTGTGCTGGAAACCACAAGGTGTCTATTTTGTCTTATGCTAGAGGTGGTTCACTGGTGTTGGGTCTCTGTGAGCTGCTGTCAGTGTACAGCTTTGGGGGGGGTGACATTAAGGGATATCAGAGTGTAATCAAGAAGGTATGAGAGGGTACAGGAGGGGTATGGTCGGGGTTAGAGGACATCAGTCATATGAGAGGATATTTGAGCATTAGGAGAGCATGAGGGCTGATCCAAGAGTATAGGATGGACATGGTGGGGTATGAGATGGTACAGGAGGGGTACAAGAAGATTTCAGAAGGCATCCAAGAATTCAACCGGGTTCAAGAGGGTATTAGGGGATCAGAGGGGTATGATGGGGTATCAGAGAGTTTCATAGGCAATGAGAGGTCATCTGATCAGAAACATTCAGTCCTCCCTCAGCCTGTACTGACAGAGGGTGTAGACTTGTCATCCAGCCTGCTGCAGTATCGAACCAGGAGCTGAGGACGACTCAACAAGTTTCTCAGAACTTTTACTCTAAGTTCAATAAATACTAAAGCACCGAGCAGCAGCAGTCAGTCACATGACACATCAGTCGATACACCTGGATTACCTGTTCATACCTGGACATCCTGTGCGTGAGAGGACTCTGATCTCAGACCAGCTGACGGCTGAATCAGGTCCATTGATTGTTGACTTTTACTATGTTTGATAAGTAAAGGGACTCTGGTTTATCTGGTCCAGATGCTCTGTTGTAAATGTTCCACATGTTCTCCACATACATGATGTTACTTATTCAGCACGATGGTTTAATGAACTCCAGGTCAGAGTCAGTCTGTGGCTCAGCTCGCAGGCCGATGGCTGAATACATTTAAACAAACAACTCTTCATTTCATTCATATGCATCAGGTAGAAAACACTATACTTTTATATACACGTGTGTGTGTGTGTGTGGTTGAACCGATCACAAACTTTAATATCATCCAGACAGAGATAAAATAGGAGACCATCAGAGAGGAGCTCTTCTATTTCTATATAATGAACCTCCGTGACTGGTTCAGATTCAGACGTATCTGATCGGATAAATCATAAAATTAAAACAGTTTGTTCTGTTGGAGCGCTGAGGCTCAACTTAGGACAGAAGCTGCTCTGTAGTCTGGTAGTACGGCACCAAAACAACATTTACTTAGTCTCACCATCGTCAAATTACTTATTAATATGACAGACACAAGTAGACCCATGACCTCGTCACCATGCATCCTGCAGACAGTTCAGTTTAAAAATGAAAAAAAAGGATTAAAAATATTGGTGGGTTCTGAATCTCATACTACGTTTCCTTTAGTTCATACTGAAGCTCCCTTACAATATCATACTGCTGCCTGCAGTACATATACAGTCGGGACATACGACTTCATCATGGCGGTGCACAACTTTGGAGTCCAGAGAAAGCAGAGCTGACACTTAACTGTATATGGGGCGGCTGTGGCTCAGGGGTAGAGTCAGAATCTTGTCATTGGAAGGTCGCTAGGTCAATTCCCCTGGTCTGAATGTCAAAGTGTCCTTGGGCAAGATACTGAACCCCAAACTGCTCCTGATGTGCTGGTCAGCACCTTGCATGGCAGCCACCACCATCAGAGTTAAATGATAAAGTGCTCGTACCACACGCTGCTGTACATGAACATACACACTCACCTGAATGTCAGGCTTTAGATTTTAAATTTACACCATAGTGATATTTTATTTTAATTAAATATACTCTTTGCTATAAGTATTCAATACTGCTGTTGAGGCCAATTAGTTTATTGACGGTATGATCAACACATGCAAAGAAGAAATCTACAGACAAACTTTCTTGAAGGCTGATTCTCTCACAGTTCCGTTGGAAGAAACCTTGTCAGGATGTTTTAACATCAGTCTGATGATAAATCATCTTAAATAAATGGACTTGCAGCTTCCAACGGACATGACTGAGAACAGAATCACCGTCAGACCTTCAGTGTGTGTTTGGATCATTGGGTTCAGTGTTTGGGCTGCAGCAGTTGAGTCTGATATCAGGCTGAACACCTGGTCCTCTGTCGCCTCACTGTGTTCTCTGACATTCTGTGTGGTTCTGGACCAGGACCAGGTCCAGCTGTGGTTCTCTCTCAAAATTATCGTCCATGATGCTCTTTTATTTTCTCACGTGGTCCTGACAGTTTGATCTCATGACTAATTCTGGTTTTAAACACTTTGGACTCTAGGCCTGGACTGAGGTTGTGCAGAGGTCGACCTCTTGTGTGCAGGTAAACAGAAAAGGTGTGAGGGGATCAAGGTGACGATCAACATCTGGTTCCACATCGACACTGGTACAGGACTTAGTCCTGATCTGATCCTGAGCCGTCATTGTCCTCCTCATTCATGACTATGTGGAACGTGTAGAGACGTATTCACTTCCTGTCATGAACTGACCCGCCTCCCTCAGGCTGCTTGGACTTTAATCAGCCAATCAGAGTGGGGGGTGGGGCTGCTCATCCAGGAAGTACTGTTTGTTTACATTCTGCAGATGAGATCAAAATTCTAGTTTAAGCACCGAACCTGGGGGTGACAGACCTTCTCAACAGCTGCCCCCTCCCTCTGGAACTCCCTCCCGAACACATCAGAGACTGTACAGAACTCACAACGTTCACTCAACAACACTCACCTTCTGAAAACTGAACTTCTGGCTCCTTTAATGTTTTTAGTGTGTTGTTTTCTATTATTCTGCCTTTTAACCCGTAAAGTGTCTCTGAGTACCTTGAAAAGTGATATATAAAATAAATGTATTATTAGCATTATTATCAAATGCTGATTGGCATCACTGTGACATCACTGTGACATCAGCAGAGATCAGAAGCTTCTGATTAACTCATGAAACTGGACTTCCTGTTGGTCTCAGACTGACTCAGATTCGACTGCTGTGTGAGTGTGTGTGTGTGTGTGTGTGTGTGTGTGTGTGTGTGTGTTTGTGGAGTCTGTCAGCAGGGGGCGCTGTGTTGCTCTTCTGTCTACAAACGCTTTGCTGGAGATTAAAGGTGCGACTCATTGAACACATTTAACAAACAGGTGTAGAACTCCTGCTGCTCCACCTGGACACATCTTCATCAGTCCAGAACCCGGGTCACATAAACCTGGTACAGCCCGGTCCACTGAATCTCCTCCTCCCCAGTTTGATCGACAGCCGCCTCCTCAGACGGAGGACTCGCGGGCAGTCTTGGAGCGCAGAGCTCCGGCCCGGCTCAGGAAGGGGAAGGTGGTACCGAGGCAACCGGCAGCCACGATCAGACCCAGACTGGCCCAGGCACAGCAGATAGACCAGCCGTACCCGTGATCCACATCAGCCGGCAGGCCGTAGATGAAGGGAGGGTTTCTGGAGAGGTCGTAGGTCACACTGGCTGCATACGTACACAGAGAGATGGTGCAGAAGATCCCTGCAGAAACCAGAGACCAGATCAGAAACACAGACTAGATCAGACCAGAAACCAGATCAGATCAGGACCCCTCCCACGCTCTGTTCCCAGTGTTTAAGTGGCTCCCCTCGGGCCGCCAGCTCCGCTGCCGGGGCTGCAGAACACAGAGGAGAAGAGCAATCTTTGTTCCCAAGGCTGTTCAGCTCCTAAACTAAAAAAAATAACTGAAGTGAATTGAGATCAGAGACCAGATCAGAAAAAGAGACCGGATCTGAGCAGAGCCAGATCAGATCAGACACCTGATCAGAAACAGAGACCAGATCAGAGCTGAGACCAGATCAGAAACAGAGACCAGATCAGGTGTTGAGATGAATCTGATATCAGTGTAAAGGTGACCCAGCTCTAACAAACCTGATCTTACCTGACCCAGGTCTTGACCCTCAGACAGCTTTGTACAAGTGAGGACCAGACAAAATGTCATCACTCTGTTGGTTCAACATGTTCTTGGTCATGTTCAGGTGAGTTACCTGCCATGAGGAACAGCAGCCCGGACACATGCTGCGTCAGACTCTCCTCCCAGAAGAAGCCCACTGACGCCACGATGCTCCCACACAGCAGGACCGCCGCCGCCATGCCCAGGAAGCCTGCTGTGATTCGTCGCAGGTCTGAGTGACCACACACACACACACACACACACACACACACACACACACACACACACACACACACATAGGGCTGTCAGTAATGAGGTAAACGAGGAAACACAGAGCGTTGCCGTGGTAACTGTCCCTCCATACCGTTACATAACACTGTCCCAGTGTGTTTCCATGACAACCGGTAACAAGCAGCAAGAAACCTCAAATCATTAACCATCATCATCAATAATGTGTGTGTGTGTGTGTGTGTGTGTGTGTGTGTGTGTGTGTGTGTGTGTGTGTGTGTGTGTGTGTGGACTCACGCAGCAGGTGCCACTCGTCCTGTTGGATGGTCCTGGTCAGGTTCAGAGGGATGTTCCTCAGTCTGATTGGCTGGGAGAAGTGATACTTGACAGCTGTGCAGCGATCTGCGATACCTGCAGACACAGGTGAGACAGGTGAGACAGGAGACAGGTAACAGAGACCAGACCAAATCAGAAACATTTGTCGTGTTGCCTGTGGACACGTATGCCACACATGCATAGCAAGCAGACTGGGAGTGTCACTACGTGGTGTGTGTGTGTGTGACGCTGACACAGACTGTCCAGCCAGCTCTGCTCCAGTCGACCTCACATGGGCACGACGTCATAAAAGAACCCTTTTCTCTGTTTTTTGCACTAACTGGACAATTTCCCATACCCATGTCTGCTACAATGACACTGTTAACAGTGTAAAACATTATTCATATACGATGTATATGAGAGTTCTATTTCTATTTCTTACTTATTACTTTCTTATTGTATTGTTTATTCTTTTACTATTATTACTGTATTGTATTGTCCTTTGGCTGCTGTGAGGAAGAAATTTCCCCATTTGCGGGACAAATAAAGGAAATTCTGATTCTGCTGTGTTGTTGTGCTCCTAGCATGCTGGACTTGCTAGTGATTGTTTGCCCTCAACAATGGATTAAGAATAACAGTAAAGTAATTACTGTCAATACAGTGTGTTTTAAACTGGGGACAGAAATATCTGCTGTGTTCCCTCTGTAGTATTTCTCCATGTTAAATAACACGTCCTGGTACTGACCCGTCCTACTCTGTTTATGATCTCGGGTCATGTCCCTGCCACAGTAGGTGAAACATGCTGGTCCTACAGTGACCGTCAGCATCCACAGATGTGTTTTAAACTGGTGCACAAAGCCAAAGTGAGTGAATACACACGACACATTACTTTACACTCCACTGTGGCTTCAGTCTGATCACCAGCTTATCTGATTGGCTATTTTACATGTGTTTTAAGGCGAGATTTAAAAACAGGCAGTGCAGGTCGCTCTTTAGCTCAGTTGGTCGAGCAGCGTCCCATGTACAGAGGCTTTGTCCTCGCTGTAGCAGCCCCGGGTTCGAGTCCTGGCCTCGTGACCATTTGCTGCGTGTCACTCCCCCTCTCTCCCGTCCTGTTTCCTGTCATGTCTTCAGCTGTTCTATCAATAAAACCATATAAAGGCCAAAAAAAACCCCCCAAAACAGGCAGGTTGGGGTCAGCCTAACACCTAGAGGCAGCCTTTACAGTTGGGTTTCGGGGCCACAACTGCAAAAGCCCGATCTCCCCTGTGCTTCAGCTTTGACCTAGGGACAACCAAGATCAGCTGGTCGGTGGACCTGAGTGACCTTGATGAGACATAAGGTTTTAAAAGACCATTTAATGATTTATAGGCAAACATTAAAATCTTAAAATCAATCCTAAAACGTACAGGGAGCCAGTGAAGGGAGGACAGTGTGGGTGAGGTGTGCTCTCGCTTGTGTGTTCCAGTTAAAAGTCGAGCTGCAGCATTTTGCACCAACTGCAAGCGAGAGAGTGAAGCCTGGCTAACACCAACATAAAGGGCATTACAGTGGTCAAGTCGGGAAGAGATAGAAGCATGAAGAAGCCTTTCCAAGTCATGGAATTATAAAAATGGCTTGACCTTAGATAAAAGCCTCAGCAGGAAAAAGCTAGATTTGACCACTGAGTTAATCTGTTTGTCCAGCTTGAAATCACTGTCCATTATCAAACCCAGATGTTTCACAGCAGGTCTTACATATGGTTCCAAGGAACACAGGTGCATATAAGGGGCATCACAGGCACCACTAGGTCCTAAAATCAGGACTTCAGTTTTATTCTCATTAAAGTGTAGAAAGTTTAAGGCCAGCCAAACTCTGATGTGTGTAAGACAATCAAACAATAGCTTGAAAGAGTTTGCATCCTTCTGTTTCAAAGGCAGGTATATTTGAGTGTCATCTGCATAACAGTGAAACACAATGCCATATTTTCTGAAGATGGACTCAAGGGGAAGAAGGTAAAGGGAAAACATAATGGGTCAGAGAATAGATCCCTGAGGGACTCCACAAAGGAGGTGCTGAGGAAGAGACGGAGTCACCAAAGTTGACAGAAAAAATTCTGTCAGACAGGTAAGACCTAAACCATTCCAGAGCAGCGCCTTTAATGCCAACACATTGTTCTAGGCGAGAGATAAGGATCCTATGGTCTACTGTGTCGCACACAGCCGTAGGATCTAAAAGTACAAGAGCTAAGCAGCAAATAAGAGATCATTAAAAACCTTTAAATTATCTCACGTGACACAATGAAGCCAATCAAAGCACCACTGTGAGACAAAGCACAAGTCTTTAAACGGACAAACCCACTCAAATCCAAATTAAGGGCACCAAAATTAAAAGCAGCTTCCACCACTGTGAGCATAAACGAAATACCATTCCAGGCTCACATTGAGCACAAACATGCATGAGGACGATCATGACACCATTACAGCCCAGATTTAAAATTCTGGAAGGAAAAGCTGAAGCTCACTTCTCTCACTGAACAAGAAAAAGTGGGGGAGTGAGGCATTATGGGAAATAACGACTGTGCAGTTGTTAAGAGGTGTTGAGATTGTTTTGATACAATTGGTTGAGAATGTGAAATGGAGTTTAAAAAACAAAGAAAAAAAGGGGAAACTCAAGTTGAGCTGTATTTTTTCTGAAATTAAGCACTGTAGAGTCACGTTTTTCAAAAGCTCTCTGTTATGTTGCCGATTTCATTTTAAAACGCAGCCCTTATTTGACCTCAACCAGAAAGGCACATTTAAGCAGTACTTACTTACAGCCCCTCCAGTTTAATGTGAAACTGACAACATCGCTGACAAATATAGATCTAAGAAAAATATAGAACTGTACTTTTAATTAATACAATTCAATTGACAGTTGGTCAGTTGTTGCCCACATACAGATGTTGACACAACTACTAGGCTACTTCAATATAGGCTACTGAGATGGTATGCAATTCAATTAATGCAAGTCAGACATTATGAGGTTCCGTACCTTCATGTGAGGAAATTTTCTCTGATTGGACCTCTTTGAATTTTAATTGAATACCCCTAGCTTAAAGTATAACTTTGTTATATTTAAACCTACATAATCATCAGTAGATAGATAGCTAGCAAACGTTAAGTCGTTTGCAGCTCAGTTACTCAATTACTAGTGACAAGCGCTAGCATAATGTAGCTACTCAATGGTACCCAACATGACAGCGGCAACAACAGACATCGTCAGACTGCAAGGTATCTATAGGTTACAGTGTGTCCGTTAATAAATGCTGCAGCTTCTCAAGACCAAGTAAAGTCTCGAGCTCCGTAAGAAAACAAAATCTCCCCTGTGCTTCCTGACTGTGGTCTGGAGTTGTCTGTCACTGATGTCTAACATAATGCAATTGTCACGTCCTGTGTTTGTCTCGTCAAGTTTCATGTTTTTAGTTCTGGTCACTTCCTGTTTTATTTTGTAGTCTTGTCTCATGTCTCGTCTTCCCCGGTTCTGTTCTGATTACGTGCACCTGCCCTCTCGTGTCTCACCTGTTTTTTGTTTCCTCATTTGTGTCATGTATTTAAGTCTTGGTTTTTGTTCTGTCTGTGTCTGGTCATTATTCGTCTTCATTGTATAACCTATGTCTCCACGTCATGTTCACGTCTTGTTCCTGTTTTTTGGATCATTAAATACCCTTTTTGAATCCGCTACTTTGATTTAGTCTATACATACATGTAGATACTTATATAGAGAAACAAAAACAGAAGCTGGCTGCTGACCTTTACATCAGGACGTCACTGAGTCTTTAAGAACTGTGTGTGTGTGTGATAAATGAATACATCATGGAGGTTTGTCACATACAGGACATGTTTATATCGTCTATGTTACTGTCGCTGCTCAGATCTGAAACATTAAAGACATCTTACATGTATGACATCACCCAGAGATCTAAACATAGACATCTGTAGAAAATAAGGTGTTAGTCATCATGTCTGATCCTCCCTGTGGGGATCAATGGATCTAACCTGATCTGAGCTCAGGCTCCAGTCTAATGCAGTGTAATGATATGTAACATAATGTAATGTAATGTGATTTGGACTGCTGTAATCTGATGTGTGGTCTGAGTGTTGTCAGGGTCCAGATCCTCTCTGTGTACCATCAGTCTGACCTCCAGCACTCAGGTGGGCTCGCTGCCAGAAACTGCAGAGGCTCAAATTGCAGACGTCATGGTGACCACCACCTGCACACGAGCTGCTTTATTATGGGGTCTACGGGTCAGAGTTTCACATTCCAAGACCAGTCTGAAACCAGTTTGAGACCAGCATGAGACCAGTATGAGACCAGTGTGAGACCAGTATGAGACCAGTGTGAGACCAGTGTGAGACCAGTATGAGACCAGTGTGAGACCAGTATGAGACCAGTGTGAGACCAGCATGAGACCAGTATGAGACCAGTGTGAGACCAGTATGAGACCAGTGTGAGACCAGTATTAGACCAGTGTGAGACCAGTATGAGACCAGTATGAGACCAGTGTGAGACCAGTTTGAGACCAGCATGAGACCAGTATGAGACCAGTGTGAGACCAGTATGAGACCAGTGTGAGACCAGTGTGAGACCAGTATGAGACCAGTATGAGACCAGTGTGAGACCAGTATGAGACCAGTGTGAGACCAGCATGAGACCATCATGAGACCAGTGTGAGACCAGTATGAGACCAGTCTGAGACCAGCATGAGATCAGTATGAGATCAGTATGAGACCAGTCTGAGACCAGCATGAGACCAGTATGAGACTAACAAGAAACCAGCATGAGACCAATCTGAGACTAACAAGAGACCAGCAAGAGACCAGTCTGAGATCAGCATGAGACCATCATGAGACCAGTCTGAGACCAGCATGAGACCAGTATGAGACTAACAAGAAACCAGCATGAGACCAATCTGAGACTAACAAGAGACCAGCATGAGACCAGCATGAGACCAGTCTGAGACTAACAAGAGACCAGCATGAGACCAGCATGAGACCAGTCTTAGACTAACAAGAGACCAGCATGAGACCAGTCTTAGACTAACAAGAGATCAGCATGAGACCAGCAAGAGACCAGTCTGAGATCAGCATGAGACCAGTCTTAGACTAACAAGAGACCAGCATGAGACCAGTCTGAGACTAACAAGAGACCAGTATGAGACCAGCATGAGACCAGTCTGAGACTAACAAGAGACCAGTATGAGACCAGCATGAGACCAGCATGAGACCAGTCTGAGACTAACAAGAGACCAGTATGAGACCAGCATGAGACCAGTATGAGACCAGCATGAGACCAGCATGAGACCAGTCTGAGACTAACAAGAGACCAGTATGAGACCAGCATGAGACCAGTATGAGACCAGCATGAGACCAGTCTGAGACTAACAAGAGACCAGTATGAGACCAGCATGAGACCAGCATGAGACCAGTCTGAGACTAACAAGAGACCAGCATGAGACCAGTCTGAGACTAACAAGAGACCAGCATGAGACCAGCATGAGACCAGTATGAGACCAGTCTGAGACTAACAAGAGACCAGCATGAGACCAGTCTGAGACTAACAAGAGACCAGTATGAGACCAGCATGAGACCAGCATGAGACCAGTCTGAGACTAACAAGAGACCAGCATGAGACCAGTCTGAGACTAACAAGAGACCAGTATGAGACCAGCATGAGACCAGCATGAGACCAGTATGACACCAGTTTCTTACATGTGTCACTCACATGTAAGAACACACCACCCTGTCATAATAAACATAAACCATAGTTAGCATGTAAGTTAGCATGTTAGTTAGCATATTATCATTGAGACATTTTAGCCGCTCTTTCTCTGACGGTCATGTGTGACAATATGCTAACAGCTTTCACAACATGTCCACCTGGTGTTGTGGAAGACTTGAGTGGTAAACAGTAAGTTCAGGGCAGAGTGTGGAGGAGGGCAGGTACAGACAGGTACAGACAGGTGAGTCCATCATTTGATGATGATATGATTGGGCTGTTTCTTAGACCACTGTCACAGCCACAGATACTGGATGTTTTTCAGATTTTTTCTCATAACATTAATTTATTTATTTTTCTGGATGTTGAAATAATTAATTAATTTATAACCAACCCCCGCTTTAAAGCTGACGTCAGCTGACAGAGCAGCTGTTTCACCTGAGTGTACCTGAGACAGTTCATGAGCTCAGTCTGAGCACAACACCCTGCTACAGTACTACACAGTACTGCAGTACTGCTCAACACAGTACTGCAGTACTGTTATCTGTTTATACAGCCGCGTTTGATCTGAACATATGAATCCATTAATACATTAAATGTGTGTGTGTGTGTGTGTGTGTGTGTGTGTGTGTGTGTGTGTGTGTGTGTGTGTGTGCGTGCGTGCGTGCGTGCGTGCGCGCGCTGTGTGTGGCGGTCTGACCCCGGTCGATGAGCTTGTCGATGTCCGGGTCCAGGCTCTTGAAGTAGCACTTCCTCCACAGGCCGGAGTGTGTGGAGAACAGCGGCCTGCCGCACTCCGTCTCCAGGATGCCCATCCCGAGGATGGCCCGCCAGTTCTCCAGCAGCTCCTCCTCTCTGCTGCCCACATGAACGGGCTTCATCAGCGCCACGTCCCGCTGCCGGGCCCCGCCGCTGCCGGTGTCCACCAGCGGCAGGTGGTAGATGGGCATCTCCCGGTTCTTCTGGTCGTTGGAGTCGGACCCGTGGCGGTCGCAGTTGTATTTGTGTCTGCGGGTGTCGGTCTCGTACCAGTGGTCGGTGGAGATGGCGGTGACCAGCAGCAGCAGAGACAGCACGCTGAGCGCGAGGCTCACCGCGGACACCGTCACCGTCACCGGTCGGGCTCTCTCCATGGCCGGGACATGGAACGAGCCGGTCCCGGTCCCGGTCCCGGAGCAGGTCCCGGGGTTGGCGTTCGCTCGGTTCCCTTCGCTGTTCCCGTTACTGGGCATCTTCTGCTGCCATCCTCGCGCCCGTCGACCAGGCTGCGCTTAAGAGCGCGTTGTCATGCCGACTGAAGGACCGTCAGAGCTGCGTCAAGGTGACGGCAGGTAGCACGCAGCAGAACCGGAAGTTTACTCAGACAGCCTTCAAAATAAAAGGGTTAAAGAATAATAATAATAATAATAATAATAATAATAATAATAATAATCATAATAATCATTCTGAGATGTTTAGTATTTGAGATGACTTCATTTAAATGAACTTGGTCAAAGAGACTCTCTGGAAGATAGAGTAAAGAAATGCAGATGAAGATCATTCAGTGTTGTTCTTCACAGACAAACAGAAAATATCTGCTTAAAAAGGAATCCGGAAATCCGATGGTGACGATAAATAAGTATTTTATGATGGCATCATGTATATAATGTAGGCATTATACGCATGATATAATAGATTAAAGGCACCACAGGGTCAACCTGATGACAGAAACATTTTCAGTCAATTTTCTGATTTAAATTCGTCCAGATAAAATGATAAATGTCACTTTTGAGTTTCTATATTAATGATGAGTTTTAAATCCATAATATTAAATATACTTCCTTCTGTCTCATCTCAGATCAGCTGCTCACTTTCCCTGGCCTTGAAAGTCCTTGAAAGTGCTGATAGCCACTGAGTGATAACAGGTACAGTGATCAACATGATAAACACTGACAGTTCAAGTGAACAACATTAATCATCTTGTTACACAACAATGTTCTGCTGGGAAACTTTGGGTTCATTCATGTGGCTGCCACTTGACACTCAGCCGAAAACACTGCAGACCAACTGCACCCCGACACTCCAAAAAATCTACGTGACAATGAGCTCAAAGTGTCGATCAGCTCGAGCATCTGTGGGACTTCCTGGAACAACCAATGGAGATGCCACCTGGCAACACCTGGGACTCAAAGTATCTGCCGGTTGTGTCCACAGACACCACCGGGCATCCCAGAAGTCCTGTGTCCATGCTCACCAAAATAAAAGTTTAAAAACTCAATCAGAAGAAAATGAAGAAAAACATCTGAAAACATGTGAATGTCAAAATCTAACAACATAAACATTGAGTCTTATTGTGAAATCAGAGACCGGATGTGCTGACGTGACGTCACAGCCGCTGACTTGACCATGTGGAGCGCCTCACTGAGCTGGGTGTGGACTCTCTCTCCCCTGCTGTCTGTCTATGTCTCTCTCTCCTCAGCTTCTGCACACCAACTCCGATTGCTAATAATAATGACGATTATATAACAGTGTAATACTGGCACAATACACTACCGCTCAAAAGTCTGGGGTCACCCAGACAATTTCATGTTTTCCATGAAAACTCACACTTTCATTCATCAAATGAGTTTAATAAAGAATATAGTCAAGACATTAACGAGGTTAGAAATAATTATTTTTATTTGAAATAATAATTCTGTCCTTCAAACTTTGCTTTCGTCAAAGAATTCTCTATTTGCAGCAATTACAGCCTTGCAGACCTTTGGCATTCTAGCTGTCAATTTGTTGAGGTAATCTGAAGAAATTTCACCCCGGGCTTCCTGAAGCACCTCCCACAAGTTGGATTGGCTTGATGGGCACTTCGGTCAAGTTTCTCCGACAACAGCTCAATAGCGTTGAGGTCTGGTGACTGTGCTGGCCACTCCATTGCAGACAGAATACCAGCTGACTGCTTCTTCCCTAAATAGTTCTTGCATAGTTTGGAGGTGTGCTTTGGGTCATTGTCCTGTTGTAGGAGGAAACTGGCTCCAATCAAGCGCTGTCCACAGGGTATGGCATGATGTTGCAAAATGGAGTGATAGCCTTCCTTGTTCAAAATCCCTTTTACCTTGTACAAATCTCCCACTTTACCAGCACCAAAGCAGCCCCAGACCATCACATTACCTCCACCATGCTTGACAGATGGCATCCGGCACTCCTCCAGCATCTGTTCACTTGTTCTGCATCTCACAAATGTTCTTCTGTGTGATCCAAACACCTCAAACTTAGATTCGTCTGTCCATAACACTTTTTTCCAATCTTCCTCTGTCCAATGTCTGTGTCTGTCTTTTGCCCACCTTAATTTTTTTCTTTTATTGGCCAGTCTCAGATGTGGCTTTGTCTTTGCCACTCTGCCTAGAAGGCCAGCATCTCGGAGTCGCCTCTTCACTGTGGAGGTTGAGACCGGAGTTTGCAGGTACTATTTAATGAAGCTGCCAGCTGAGGACCTGTGAGGTGTCTATTTCTCAAACTACAGACTCTAATGTAGTTGTCCTCTTGCTTAGTTGTGCACCAGGTCCTCCCACTTCTCTTTCTATTCTGGTTAGAGCCTGTTTGTGCTGTTCTCTGAAAGGAGTAGTACACACCATCATAGGAAATCTTTAGTGTCTTGGCATTTCTCACATGGAATAGCCTTCATTTCTCTGAACAAGAACAGACTGTCGACTTTCAGAAGAAAGTTCTCTTTTTCTGGCCATTTTGAAAGTATAATGGAACCCACAAATGCTGATGCTCCAGATACTCAACTAGCTCAAAGGAAGGCCAGTTTTATAGCTTCTCTAATCAGCACAACAGTTTTCAGCTGTGCTAACACAATTGCACAAGGGTTTTATAATCATCAATTAGCCTATTAACACAATTAGCTAACACAATGTACCATTAGAACACAGGAGTGATGGTTGCTGGAAATGGGCCTCTACACCTATGTAGATTTTCCATTAAAAATCAGCCGTTGCCAGCTAGAATAGTCATTTACAACATTAACAATGTCTAGACTGTATTTCTGATTAATTTAATGTTATCTTCATTAAAAAACAGTGCTTTTCTTTCATAAATAAGGACATTTCTAAGTGACCCCAAACTTTTGAATGGTAGTTTGGTAGTAGTAGTATATATATATATATATATATATATATATACACAGTGGTGGCCAAAATTATTAGAACACTTGGCATATTTAAGAGGTTTTAGTGGTTTTTGTTGAATTGGCCATTAAAATACCCATAAAACGAATGGAATATCTACAAAGTCATCATTATGCTAAGTAAACCATAGAATAGAGCCACCATAAGGAGATTTAGGTCATTCTCCTTACAAAAAACAAGCTAGGCCTGTTTCACTGTCACTGTCACACATTCATGTTCCTTCACAGAAGAAGCCTAATTACTTGTAAAGTCATTGTTAGGTGTGATCGTGGTTTAATTGATGGTGATGCAAGAGTCTTAAGGCCTATCCTGCTCATTAAGTGATTGGTAACATCAGGATTTTGTCACTGAGGCCACACCACCAATTGGTATACATTCAAAGTCTCTAGAAGTAGTCTTGAAGCACATGTTGCTTTTTGAACATGGCTAAGGTGAAGAAGGAGCTAACAAGTGAGCAGGGGGTTTGAATAAAGGCTCTTTTTGATGCTGGCTGGAGTTACCGCCACATAGCCAAGGACTTGAGATGCAGTCCAAGGACTGTAAAGTACACTTTAGACCGCCATGATGCCACCAATTCACACCAGAACCTTAACAGGAGAGTTGAAAATAAAAAAGAAATAAACTTTCAGACAGACAAGTGAAGCATCTCAAAATTCTCAGTCTTAAGGACCGAAGAAAGACCTCACGAGAACTGGGTGACGAGATCAACATCACAATGACTAATGGTTCAATAGTGTCTTCAAGAACTGTGTATCGGAAACTGTGAGAACAAGGACTTGTTGGCAAAATAGCAGCAAAGAAACCATTACTGAAAGAGAAAATGAGTGATGAGTCCAAGTTTGAACAGTTTGCCAACAAGCGATGAGTGTATGCTTGACGGAGGAAGGGGGAAATATATTAAAATTAGTGTCTCTTGCCAACAGTTAAACACGGAGGGGGTGGTATTATGGTGTGGGGTGCAATTTCAGCCTCAGGAACCAGGTGACTTGGTGATAATTGATGGCATCATGGATAAGAAAGTATACCACAACATTCTGGTGAGACACAGAGTACCATCTGGCAGTCGTCTTATTGGGCCTGGATTTATTTTCCAAGAGGACAATGACCCTAAACATTCTTCTAACTATTGCAGGAACTACCCGCGACAGAAGGAATCTGCTGGAACATTGAAAATGATGGACTGGCCCCCTTAAAGTCCGGACCTCAACCCTATCGAGGAAATATGGGGCGAGTTGGAAAATAAACTGGACAGATCTATTGTACATTCAAAGGAAAGCCTTTGGCTTGAGTTGCAGAAGGCATGGAATAACATCAGTGTTGAAGTTCTCAGGGAATATATTGACATGATGCCAGAGAGACATGCTGCTGTTATTGTTGCAAAAGGTGGACATACTAAATGTTAAAGTTAAAGGACTCTCAGTGGAGTCTCAGTAGAGTCAGTAGAGTCTCAGAGTCTCAGTAGAGCCTCAGTGGAGTCAGTAGAGTCTCAGTAGAGTCTCAGTAGAGCCTCAATGGAGTCAGTAGAGTCTCAGAGTCTCAGTAGAGTCTCAGTGGAGTCAGTAGAGTCAGTAGAGTCTCAGTAGAGCCTCAGTGGAGTCAGTAGAGTCTCAGTAGAGCCTCAGTAGAATCAGTAGAGTCTCAGTAGAGCCTCAGTGGAGTCAGTAGAGTCTCAGTAGAATCAGTAGAGTCTCAGTAGAGCCTTAGCGGAGTCAGTAGAGTCTCAGTAGAGCCTCAGTGGAGTCAGTAGAGTCTCAGCAGAGCCTCAGTAGAGCCTCAGTGGAGTCAGTAGAGTCTCAGTAGAGCCTCAGTGGAGTCAGTAGAGTCTCAGTAGTGTCAGTAGAGTCTCAGAGTCTCAGTAGAGCCTCAGTAGAGTCAGTAGAGCCTCAGTGGAGTCAGTAGAGTCTCAGTAGAGTCACTAGAGTCTCAGTAGAGCCTCAGTGGAGTCAGTAGAGTCTCAGTGGAGTCAGTAGAGTCTCAGAGTCTCAGTAGAGCCTCAGTGGAGTCAGTAGAATCTCAGTAGAGCCTCAGTGGAGTCAGAAGAGTCTCAGTAGAGTCAGTAGAGTCTCAGAGTCTCAGTAGAGCCTTAGTGGAGTCAGTAGAGTCTCAGAGTCTCAGTAGAGCCTCAGTAGAGTCAGTAGAGTCTCAGTGGAGTCAGTAGAGTCTCAGTAGAGCCTCAGTAGAATCAGTAGAGTCTCAGTAGAGCCTCAGTGGAGTCAGTAGAGTCTCAGTAGAGTCAGTAGAGTCTCAGTAGAGCCGTAGCGGAGTCAGTAGAGTCTCAGTAGAGTCAGTAGAGTCTCAGTGGAGTCAGTAGAATCTCAGTAGAGCCTCAGTGGAGTCAGAAGAGTCTCAGTAGAGTCAGTAGAGTCTCAGAGTCTCAGTAGAGCCTTAGTGGAGTCAGTAGAGTCTCAGTAGAGTCAGTAGAGTCTCAGAGTCTCAGTAGAGCCTTAGTGGAGTCAGTAGAGTCTCAGTAGAGTCAGTAGAGTCTCACAGTCTCAGTAGAGCCTCAGTGGAGTCAGAAGAATCTCAGTAGAGCCTCAGTGGAGTCAGTAGAGTCTCAGTAGAGTCAGTAGAGTCTCAGAGTCTCAGTAGAGCCTCAGTGGAGTCAGTAGAATCTCAGTAGAGCCTCAGTGGAGTCAGTAGAGTCTCAGTAGAGTCAGTAGAGTCTCAGAGTCTCAGTAGAGCCTCAGTGGAGTCAGTAGAGTCTCAGTAGAGTCAGTAGAGTCTCACAGTCTCAGTAGAGCCTCAGTGGAGTCAGAAGAATCTCAGTAGAGCCTCAGTGGAGTCAGTAGAGCCTCAGTAGAGTCAGTAGAGCCTCAGTGGAGTCAGTAGAGTCTCAGAGTCTCAGTAGAGCCTCAGTGGAGTCAGTAGAATCTCAGTAGAGCCTCAGTGGAGTCAGAAGAGTCTCAGTAGAGTCAGTAGAGTCTCAGAGTCTCAGTAGAGCCTTAGTGGAGTCAGTAGAGTCTCAGTAGAGTCAGTAGAGTCTCACAGTCTCAGTAGAGCCTCAGTGGAGTCAGACATGTAATCTTAAGTAGAGTCCTAAACAGTGGAGAATCATTTGTATGTTTAGCCTCAGTAGAGTCAGAATAGAGCCTCAGAATAGAGTCAGTAGAGTCAATACGATTTATTTTGTCATATTTTCGATGTTTTTCATGTTTTTACTTTGTTCTGACATCTCACAGACTGACAGAAAACAAACAGTGAACAATATGTAGCTGTACAAAATAGAAACAGGAGTCCCACCTAAAGATCACAGAATAATAATAAAGAATAATAACTGCTCATTAAACCCAGAAGGATTTGTGGATTTAATTTCCAGAAGGTGTGATCAGTGTAAAAAGGAGCTTAAAATTGATCATTATTGTATGACGTCACTCTAATATTCCCAACTGTTAGTTTCATAGATTGTTTCATAAATTCCCACTTCTCGTACTGCCCCTGAAGGCATCCTCGTCGAACCAGCCAGTCCCTGTGTGGAGCAGTGCGCATGCGCCCTGCTCGCGGAAGAAGCCATGTTAAAGTTGTGTTGACAACGTCTGTTAGTGTCTCGGTGTTCGGCGCGGTCCGGCTCAGTCTGGGTCACGGAGCCCGGCTCGCTTCGGTCTGAACAGCCGGGAAGATGAGCTGCTGTCCGGATATCTCCCGCAGGAACCCGCAGGAGGACTTCCAGCTGATCCAGCGCGTCGGCAGCGGGACGTACGGTGACGTCTACAAGGTACGTCACAGACTGTGTACCGACTCTGTGTTAGCTTAGCAGCAGGCGAGCTGAGTGACGCTTCATGTGTTTGACAGACAGCATGTTTCACCTGTCGCCAGGTGTGTCTGCTCCTCCTCTCACGTTGTTTTGTGCTCGTTCACTCCCGCGTCTCATGACTGTGAGGTGTTTCTCAGCTCCAGCTCTGACTGACTGTGATGGAAACACTCAGGTAACTTCTCTTCCGGTGTCAAAGATGACGTGTTGAGCCTACAGTAACCATAGCAACATGCTCAGATTCCTCCATGTCAGCGCGTGATCAGTACTGAGCCTGTGCAGGCATCAATAGAGATGAGAAAGACGTGAGCTATCTCACTCCATATCAACTTCCGTTATCAGCACCTGAATAATCAGTGTGTCTCAGTCAGAATGTTATTGATCAGGTCTAAGGTCTTCTGGATGTGTTCCGCTGAGGTAGCCTATATGATCTAAATGATCTGTTGCTTTTTACTGTTCACTGTCTTTCCGGCAGAGGAGGTCCGTGGGGGAAACAGCTGGGGAGGGCAGGCAGCTGGATCTGACCAAAGTCAGGCTGCTGGTGTGCAGGTGAGAAGTGGGCAGTCAGGTGAGACACAGAGTGTTGGTGAGGAAGAAGAGGAGGGGATGGAGTGTGACTCGGACTCGGTGTGTCTGTAGCAGACTCACAGTCAGTGGGCCTCATTCGTGAAACATTAGTAAATTTGTGCGTAGATTTGCACATAAAAGCCTACGCTACTAAAAACCGACTCCGGATTCATGAACGCCGCGGGAAACTCGGATCTGATCGTAAACACGTGTGTATGATCATGAATGCCAATCCATCGTAAAGTGACAGCGCGCTCCCGGTAATCAGCTATTAGCATAAAACCCTGCCCGTGAATTGCCAATGACCACCATATAAGGAGGTGTAGAGGCATTCTGTCGATCGCGCCAGTCATGGCTCAAAGAAAGAAAGAAAGAGAAAGAAAAAAGAATTATTCCGAAGCGGAGATTGAAATTATTTTGGGAGAACAGACAGTCACACACTGAAACAAAAGAAACAGGACCTGAGCACATTTTTACAGGAAAGGGTGAAGAGGGCTTTGGTGAGGTCAAGGTTCACTAGTGTCAGGGAGATGGATGCTCCCACCTCCTTCTTTTTTAATCTGGAGAGGTCCATCTCAAAGACCAAACAGAAGGTCTGTCTCCGCCTTCCTGATGGGACAGCAACCACCGACCAGGGAGGGATGAGGAGGCATGCTGTGGAGTTTTACAGCACCCTCTTCAGGGCAGAGGACTGTAGCAGGGAGTGCCAGGATGAGCTGCTGCAGGGACTTCCTCAGCTGAGCTGCAAGGACAGAGCCACCCTGGATGTGAATATTTCCATGGAGGAACTCACTGCTGCAGTGGGACAGATGGCTTCGGGTCGGCCTCCAGGACTGGACGGACTGCCCGCAGAATTTTACAAATGTTTCTGGAGGTGTCCTGACTTGTGGGAGGTGCTGCAGGAGTGCACTCAGACAGGCTTGTTGTCAACATCATGTAGGAACGCAGTACTTTCTTTGATCCCAAAGAAAGGAGACCTGGCTCTTTTAAAGAACTGGAGGCCTGTGGCGTTGCTATGCACTGACTATAAACTTTTTTCGAAGGTGCTCGCCAACAGGCTTAAACATTGTCTGGACTTGGTCGTCCACAGAGACCAGTCGTATTGTGTGCCGGACAGATCCACTATGGACAATCTCTTCTTGATGAGGGACTTGTTTGATTTATGTAAAATGTACAATGTTGATGTCGGGGTGATTTATTTAGACCAGGAGAAGGCTTTTGACAGGGTCGATCACAGTTTTCTTTTTTCCACTTTAAGGGCTTTTGGTTTTGGGGATGGTTTTTTGTCACTGCTGGGTTTGTTGTACAGAGATGCTTGTTGTTTGGTGAAGGTGGGTGGTGGGCTGAGCTGTCCAGTCAAGATTCAAAGAGGAATCAGACAGGGATGTCCTATTTTTGGACAGTTATATTCTCTAGCCAATGAACCTCTTCTGAACAGGTTGAGATCTAGACTGCCTGGACTTTTATTACCAGGTCTACCTCAGCGCCCCCAGCTGATGTTGTCAGCTTATGCTGATGACATTAGTGTTTTTATTAGAAACTAGAGAGATGTCAACCATCTGACCACTAGTTTAAATCTCTATCAAAGAGCATCCTCTGCAAAAGTAAACTGGGAGAAGAGTGAAGCTCTGCAGGTTGGTCAGTGGACAGACAAGGAAACACCAAGGCTACCAGGACACCTCAGTTGAGGAAGACAAGGACTAAAGATCTTAGGTGTGTTTCTAGGGACAGAAGAGTTTCAGAGGAAGAACTGGGAGGGTGCTATGGAGAAAGTGTGTGCCAGGCTGTCTAAATGGAAATGGGTGCTACCTCAGCTTTCCTACAGGGGCAGGGTCCTGATTGTCAATAACTTTGTCGCCTCAGCCATTTGGCACAGACTGACAGCCCTACCATCACCGAGGGGCCTGATCGAAAGAATTCAGAGGGCAATTGTGGACTTTTTCTGGTCAGGGCAGCACTGGCTATGGTCAGCAGTACTGTACCTGCCAGTACAAGAGGGTGGACAGGGACTAGTGGACATTGCATCTCGTGTCACAGCTTTCAGATTGCAGACAGCTCAAAGACTGTTGCACAGTTTTGGCCTGCCATGGATGGACACATGGTCTGTTTGCTGTTGAGGAAGGCTGGTCGACTGGGGTACGACAAACATCTTTTCCTGCTTCAGCCCCAGTCGGTGGATCTGACTGGTCTTACACCCTTCTACCAGTCAGTGTTGCATGCATGGCAGGTTTTAACTTCGAAACGTAAAGCTGTGACGACACCAGGGATGTGGCTCTTTGAAGAACCGCTCATTGGAAACAGTTTCATCACCTCCCAAGTCCTGTTTTCTTTCAGCCTGAGGTCCAGGCTGAGAGAGGCAGGAATTGTGAAGCTGGGCCATCTGGTGAAGACCTCCATCCCTCATCTTGCTGACCTGCTCAGCATCAAATCCAATAGAGTGCTGCTCCGGCTGGTGGAGGGGGTCTGTGCTTCCCTGCCAGAGGTCTTTAGAGCGTTTGTTGTGGACCCTTCTTCATCTTATCTATGGGACAATGAGTGTGAGTATGTTTTTCCTTCCTTGGCTGTTTCCTCAGCTGTGGGACAGTGGCAGCCTGAGGAGGACGGCCTGCTGTTTATGAAGACCCCTGAGTCTGCAGACTTTGAGACCGTTGGGAAGAAGGACCTCTATCTCCTCAGCATCAAGGTTGTGAACTTGCGCACTCTGGCAGGGGTGAAGGCGTCAAGGTGGACTCAGTTTTTTGGCATAGGATCTTCCCGGGGGGGGCTGTTGGCTCCATAAAGCACATTTATGGAGTAAAAATACAAAAAATGTTAATAAAAAACACATTAATTCAATCTATTAATCTCTGTTTATCTAATGATAGGAAAATGTATTGAGGGTTTTACAAAGTTTAAGAGTTATTAGACACAATGGTCACAAAATGTCATACCGGATAACTGTCCAGACCTCATGGTGAAATGCAAAAAAGCTACAAAATAGTTGAAAATAAAATAAATTTAAAATCTCTGCCCCAGGCATTATTGTATGAGTGTTGCCTTTGATGCCCTCGTCCTGCTCGGTGGAGGACTGCAGCCTGGCTGTGGGGCAAGCTGTCGGCCACAGCAGGGTAAAATCGGCCACTCGGATGAACGGAGCGGTGGTGATATTTCTCGACAATATTTTAAAAGTGAACGCGGTGGTAGAGAGCGGCGTCACAGTGATTGACATGTTCGTTTCCGTGATGCCGCTCGCCACACCAGTGAAAAAAGTAACAAGTAAGGAAGTGATTGTTGTTTCCTCAGACAGTAGCAAGTGTTTTGGGTGTGGTAAGGAGGGACACCTGATCCGAGCATGTCCTGAGAAAAGCCTCAACAAGACAGGTGCGGGGCAAAAGGAGAAACAGGTGAATGTGGAGACACAGGAAGGGACAGGTGAGGATATAGGGGTCAGTCAGGTGAGTGTGAGAGGATAGGAGGAGACAGGTGAGGGTACAGGAGACAGTCAGGTGAGTGTGAGGGGACAGGAGGAGACAGGTGAGGGTACAGGAGACAGTCAGGTGAGTGTGAGGGGACAGGAGGAGACAGGTGAGGGTACGGAGGACAGACAGGTGAGTGTGGGAGAACAGGAGGAGGCAGGTGAGGATATAGAGAACAATCAGGTGAGTGTAAGAAGACAGGAGGAGAAAGGTGAGGGTACAGGAGACAGTCAGGTGAGTGTGAGAGGACAGGAGGAGACAGGTGAGGATATAGAGGACGATCAGGTGAGTGTGAAGGAACAGGAGGAGAACAGTAGGGGAAAAAAGCTGTTAAACAAAAGGGAAAGTGTGCAGGTAATAGAGCGGTGGAGGAAGAAGTGTTTGAAGGGAGTGATTTTGAAATGGGAGATGAGGACAAGCTTTTAAAAGTGCCTCGTCTAAAGAGAAAATCACAGAATAACAGAAGTGATTCTCAGGCAAAGAGAGGGACAGGAAGTGAGGAGAAGGAAGCAGGAGAACAGGGAGGCTCAGAATCTGAATCCTGCATGGAGGAAGACTCTGCTGCAGACAGCGATGAGGAAGCTGCAGCCTCCAAGAAGAAAAGAAATAAAAAGAGTTACAGTGTGGGAAAAATCAAAGTGTTCTTACAGAAGACAAAGAACATGAAAGGAATGAAAGTGGAGGACTATTTCTCTGACAAGGAGCTGTTGGCAAACTCTGCCCAGCAACAGATGAGGAGTAAAGAAAGAGGAGGTTTCACTGAGCAGGAAGTGTACAGGCTGAAGAAAATAGTGCAGAAGATCAGAAAAGAAGTTAACAATGAAGATGATGGTGTGTAAATCAGTGCAGGGTTTCTGGCTGCTTTTTCTTTCTCTCACCATGAGCCATTTTAATATCAGCACATTGAATATGAACAAGGCGAGGGAAGCATCGAAAAGGTCTCTGCTCTACGAGCTCATGAACCTGAAGGAGATAGACGTGATGTTTGTTCAGGAGACTCACAGCGACATTTTGAATGAGCCTGAATGGAGAAGAGAGTGGGGGGGGGGGGGGGGGTGGTGCTGAGTCACAAGACCACAACCAGTGGGGGCTGGGCTTTCTCTTCTCAAAGAATTTTTGCCCAGTTTCTTTTGAAGTGGAGCAGGTGGTGGAGGGCAGGCTGGTGGCGGTGAGGGCAGGATTTGAACATTTGAATATTGTTTTTATGAATGTGTATATGTAGCATGGTGCAGAGTGAAGTTGCCCTCCACTACACATTTAATTTGAAAGTCTTTTATTTTGTTCTGCAAAGAGCAAAAATATGTATTTTATCATCACAGTTCGCCACACACACACACAGTAGGGCTGGGCAATAAATCGGTAAAATCGATTCATTGGAGTTTGTGGTATAGGACGATTTTAAAAAATGAAAATCGATTTTCTCTTTAACTTGCTCCTCCGCCGCTCCCGATGGGCTCCCATAGTTCACAGTGGGCTCCGCCCTCCCCCGCATTGACTTTCCACAGAGAACCAAACGCATCAACATGCAGCAAGCAAAGAGTCCGTTCCCAAAAAGGCACTGTCTCGTCAGTCGTTCAGTTTTGTAGTGTCGGACCTCGAACAAACCACAGTTTGTTTAAAGGCTGTTGCAACTAAAGGCAGCGGACCGACCCATTTATTTCAGCCTCTCAAACAGACGCATGTATCACAGTGGGACACTTGTTGTTCACTATGAGATGTACAGGAGCGCGGCAGCCCACAAACACCGGCTAAAAAGCAGCCAACATTAGGAATCATTTAATCATTGTGTCCCGTATGAGAAGAAAGAGTCCTGGTGGACAGCTTTTACAGATGCAGTCACGTTGCGTATCGCTAAAGATATGGTGCCCGTATATACAGTGGAAAAGCCGGAGGTTCATCTACAAGCTGAAAATGTTTGACCCCAAGGTTTGTGCTAGGAAGCAGGAACAGGGCGTCTGAAGCCAGAGGCAGCAGACAGGATCGTCTTTCTGCCAGAAATGTGTTAAAAAGACAGTGTGTATTCTCGTTCTCTGAATGTATTCGATATTCTAACACAGAAAAATTATGAACATCTGCACCAACATCCAAACAATAATCATCTCATTGCTATTCCAGACCAGTTTCATCATGTACATTCAATATCAACTTGTTTCTCCAATACACAGTCAGCAAATCATGTCTACTAAACATTGTCAAATTAATCAAATCAATTATGTATCTATTTAGGGTTAGGGTTAGGGTACCACAGCCCAAGACCACAGTGGAGCATGTTCTGTTGGCGGTAGGTGAACAGGTGGGGCACGGAAACATCTCGTGTGCCTCATGAATGAATAAACTGGTGGTGGTGTTCCTGAAGGAGCAGGGGTTTGTCCATCAGCTCATAGAGAGCGGCCTACATGTGAACAATTAGTTCATACAAGTTTTCCCGCTGGTGGTGCCTTCCACTCGGATCACCGTGTCTGGAGTCCCTCCGTTTATCTCCAACAAGGTACTGGAGAAAGAGCTGAAGCGCTTCGGGAGGCTGGCAAGTGGGTTCCGGACGGTGAGTCTGGGCTGCAAGGACGCCAGGCTGAAATATGTTCAGTGTCTGCAGAGACAAGTGTTCATGTTTCTTGAGTGTCCGACTCAAACACTGGATGTCTCTTTCCATGTCAAATATGAGGAGGGGTCCTACATGGTGTATGCAAGCTCTGGGAACGTGAAGTGTTTCGAGTGTGGAGATGTGGGTCACAAGCAGATCGCTTGTCCCCACAGATAGCACGCAGCGTGGCCCGCTGTAGCTGACAGCGGGAAGGGGAGCAGCGGGCAGCTGTCATCCAACAGAAAAGACTAGATGTAGTTTTTCTACAAGAAACACAGAGTGATGTCATGAATGAAATTGACTGGGGCTTATGGTGGGGAGGGCAACATGTCCATGGGACAAATTTTAGTGCAGGAGTTGCGATTTTATTGTCGCCTACTTTAAAAGCTAACATCTTAACCAGAACCGACATAGTGAAGGGCAGAGTCCTCATGGTGAAAGTTAAAATAGATGGTTTTATTGTTATGTTGATCAGTGTTTATGCACCTAACCAAGGCTCTGAGCGGGAAGGGTTTTTTAAAATATTAAAAGAAAAGTTAAGTGACATTGATCAAGGGGAGTGTATTGTATTGGGTGTCTTTATTGTCTTATCTCATGTTTTAAAGAAAACAGATTTGGTTGATGTGTGGAGGATGAAACATCCTTCAGTCAGACAGTAGACATGGGTCAAAATAACAGATGGTAGAGTTAGTGCAGCTAGATTAGACAGGTTTTATGTGGCCGAGTCTTTTACTTCTCGAGTTGTGAATTGTCAGATCCTCCCTGTTGTTTTTACAGACCATCATTTAATTGTAATGGAGCTGATTGTATCTCTCACTGGAAAACCAAAATCCTTTTGGCATTTTAACATTAAATTATTACATGATCATATTTTTTGTGAAAAATTAAAATTATTTTGGCAATACTGGAGATCCAGGAAAGATAATTTTACTTCCCTTTCCCAGTGGTGGGAGGTAGGAAATGCTCAGATTAGGGTGTTTTGCCAGGAATAGATATCTTATTCGGCAACTAACATTAAGAGAGCTGTGCAGAGGCTAGAATAAGAGATAAGAGACCTGGAAAATCTCCCCGTCTCACAAACTGATCAGCACAATAACAATGTCTTACTCTCTAAATGACAAGAACTAAACTCTTTCATGCAAGAGATCTAAAGGAGCTCTAGTCAGACCATGCTTTACTAAACTCCACAACATGGATGCACGACCACCTTCTTCTTTAATTTAGAGAAGTCAGTTAGTGTAAGAAAATAAATGGTGTCTTTGTCTCGCTGATGGAAAGGTGACCACAGAGTCAGTGGAGATGAGGAAACATGCAGAGGAGTTTTACACAGATTTGTTCAGGGTAGATAGCTGTGATGTGGGTGCTGCTGGGGAGCTTCTGCAGGGGCTTCCTCAGCTGAGTCCAGAGGATCAGGACACTTTAAGCTCGGACATAACTCTGGATGAACTGAATGCTGCTGTGTCTCAGATGGTGTCAGGCAAAGCTCCAGGAATAGATGGCTTGCCATCAGACTTTTTCAAACATCTCTGGAGTGTTTTGGGACATGACCTTTTGGACATTTTTAAAGAGTGTTTTGAAAAAGGGACACTTCCAGCTTCCTGTAGGCGTCTAAGAAGGGAGACTTAGCCCTTTCAAAAAACTGGAGACCAGTAGCTCTTTTATGCACGGACTATAAGATTCTCTCCAAGGTTTTATCAGATAGACTGAAAATCTTCATTGAAATGTTGATTGGTGCCGATCAATCATACTGTGTTCCAGATAGGTCTATGCTGGATAATTTTTCCTGTTGAGAGATGTATTTGATATTTGTGAGTTGTATGATTTCAATGTTGGTATCATATCTATAGACCATGAGAAGGCTTTTGACTGTGTTGATCATGCTTTTCTTTTTTCTACGTTGCAGGCTTTTGGTGTTTGGTGTTAACTGGGTAAAAAGTGGAGCTTGTTTGGTGGGTAAGTGGAGCTTGAGGATCATTCCTGGTCTTCCTGAGAATCTTAAGTGGGGAAAAGGGGGAACTAAAACCCTAGGAGTATACTTAGGCAGAACTGGGAGGGAGTGCTGGAAAAGTGGAAGCCAAGTTGTCTAAATGGAAATTGTCCTACAGGGGAAGAGCTCTGATAGTTAATGACTTTGTTGCTTCGTCTCTGTGGCACAGACTCATTGTTTTAGTGCCACCGCCAGGACTTGTGAAGGAGGTGCAGCGGCTCCTAGTGAACTTTTTTGGTCTGGTCAGCACTAGTTGAGGGCGTCGGCCTTATAGCTCCCTGTGGCAGAGGGAAGACAAGGACTCATAGACATTCTGTCCAGAACTGCAGCCTTCCGACTGCAGACAGCGCAGACGCTGCTGTATGGCTGCAGTCACAGCTGGTTGGCTCCTGCTCGGCTGCTTCTCAGGAAAGCTGGGTGACTTGGGCTGGATAAACAACAGTTTCTGTTGAGACCTGAAGCTGACCTGGCTGGGCTTACACCTTTCTATACCTCAGTGGTTGATGCCTGGAAGATGCTGAAAGTCACACGGACTCCTGACCCCAGACCAGGAATGTGGCTCTTTGAGGAGCCACTGTTTTAAAATGACTTCCTAGCAAACACAATGTTTTCCTCCAGTACATTTAGGACTAAGTTTGTTGAGGCTGGCATTATTAAACTAGGCTATCTGACAAAAGCCTCCATGGAAACACTTGGTGATATCACTGACATCATATCATCAAGAGTGCTGAGGAGGATTGCGGAGGAAGTCTGGCAGTCCCTTTCTGTGCCACTGAGAGTGTTCACAAAAAATTGTGCTCTGGTTGACCAGTGGAGTGATGAAAAGAACATTTGCCCCTCCATGATTGTCAGTCCTGCTGTTAGAGAGTGGCGAGAGGAGGGTGGAAGGCTTCTCTCTCTAAAAACACCAGTGCTGGGCAATTTCAGTTCTTGTGGGAGGAAGCAGCTCTGTCACAGTTGTGTGAAGGTGTTGAACCTTTGCTCTCTGGCTGAAGTAAAAGAGTCGAGGTGGAATGAGGTTTTTACTTCAGACTCTACCCCTAAAGGCAGGTGGAGGGTCCTGTATAAGCCTCCTGTTGAGAAACGGGTGGCTGACCTCCAGTGGAGAATTATACATGGAGCAATAGCCATGAACAGACACAGAGCTCACCTGGATCCAAGCACTGGGGAGGGATGTCCGTTCTGTGAACAAAGTGAAACACTGGAGCATTTAGTGGTATCTTGTCCTCGGTTAGCGGGCTTATTTAGGGTATTGCAGGAATGGGTGGAAGCTTTGAGAGAGACGTTCTCTGTCCCCTCGTTTGTTTTTGGGCCTAGATATGTATCGAGTAAAAGATCAACTTTGGTTCTAATCAATTTCCTGTTTGGAACTGCAAAGCTAGCCATCTAGAAGACCAGGAAGAATCAGATGTTAGGTCAGGGCTGGACTGATGTAGTGCAGAGTCTGACGGGTCAGGTGGCGGCTCGTCTAAAAATGGAGCACGCTTTCTATACCCTGACCAGTAATCTGGACTCTTTCAAGGCTCTGTGGGGGAACAGGTGGGCTTTATGTACATTGAAGGAAGATGGTTCACTGGTCCTTAATTTTTAACCCATTATAGCGTGTGTGTGCGTGTGTGTGTGTGTGTGTGTGTGTGTGTGTGTGTGTGTGTGTGTGTGGTTTTGTGTGTGTGATGGAATTGTAGTAACTTATTTTTTTTTAGTTTACCGTTTGAAGTATATGAGAATGAACCAAGATTTTTCCTTATAACATTATGTAAATAAACGTTGCTTTAAAAGTCAAAAAGTCTCTCTGTCTCTCTCTCTCTCTCTCCACCTGTCTGTCTCTGTCTCCACCTGTCTGTCTCTCTCTCCGCCCATCAGGATGAGGTCTGTCATGTATCCTTGGCGTCCTGGTGACTGTGGCCTCATGGGAAATCTCAGGTGACTCATGGAGTCAAAACTCAACGTGACGGCAGAAAAAATGAAAGTTTGTCCATTAAGTTGATCAATAATTCAGAGCGTCCTGCTGGGCTCTGCTGCTTCCTGTAACAAGACCCCCTCCTCCCCCTGCTCCCCTCCTCCCCCTCCTCCCCCCTGGAGTTGACCTTGACTTCTCTGATTGCCTATCAGGACACTGATTACTGCTGATCAGTTTCTCTGTGAATTGATTAATTGATCTCATCTGAAGGACTGAATGTTAGTTGACCAATCACATGCAGGGTCTCATGAGTGTGTCTCACCATCGTCGTGACAACAGAAGCATAAAACTGCAGATTAATGACAGAAACATGCAGATGTAATGTGCTGCTCACATTCATCAATAACATGCATGTCCACTCAAACCACCATCCAGAACTGATGTAGAAAAACCTTAAACACTCCTTTGTTGATTTGTTTGTTTGTTTGATTTAAACATCACTGTTCTGAGTGAAGCTGTTGGTTACAGACTATTTCCTGGAAAGACTGATCCACACATCAACACACTACTCCTCAGTGTTTACAGTGGTTCCACAGGGAACCCTTTGTGTTCTGCTCTGATCCTACAGTTTCCTTTAGTGTGACATTTATTCATGTGACTCAGGAGAAGCTGTCATGATGTGAGACGAGAGGACGATGGTGAGATTTAAAGAGCTGCGACACGACGAAGAGTTGCTGAATGTTAAACAGGTCAGAGATCAGCTGCTGTTGCAAGAGTGCAGCGCTGCAGAGAGACGTGAGGAGGAGGAGGAGGAGGGAGGGGGAGGAGGAGGAGGGAGGGGGAGGAGGGAGGAGGAGGAGGGAGGGGGGAGAGGAGGAGGGAGGGGGGGAGAGGAGGAGGAGTACATCAATACCAAGGAGAAACCTTGGTATTGATGTACTTCCTGTCAGTGAGGTCACTGGTTTCTATGGCAATGAACCGGATCAGAGTCCTCTGATATTGATCATCAGCTGGTATCTGAGCAGATTCTGTTCTTACTCAGTGTGACACACCTGGTGGTTCTTCAGTAGCTAATTGATCCAGATGCTGAAGGTCCGGTTAGTGAATGATGAAGCTGATCAGTTTGTTATTGATCGGACGTTAAGTCCAAACTGAAACTCATCAGCCCCATTCACGCTGCCATTTGAATGCGCGGATCCTGCAGCAATTCTCCGCCTCCACCTCTGTGTGAAAGTCTCAGAGGCGGCGAGGGGTGAAATTTCGCTCCGGCACTGATCCGCCTCTGGAGGTGGTATCAGAGGTAGTATCAGGTAGTATCAGAGGCGCAGTATTGGAGAACCTAACCAGTGTGAATGGATCAGCTGGCTTCGTGTATCGAGGGCGTGTCGGTCTGACAGTCTGATAACTACACAGGTCCTTCACTCAACTAAACACAGAGAAATGTCCCACAAAGCAACGTTACAGGACCAAACAACAGGAACGTAGCAGCTGGAACTGTCTTTGGTGACTTATGAGGAAAACAATACAGCAGATATACCTGGAGAAGTGTCTGTCCTCCCTTCTGTCCTCCTGTCTGTCCTCCTGTCTGTCCTCCTGCCTGTCCTCCTGTCTGTCCTCCCTTCTGTCCTCCTGTCTGTCCTCCTGTCTGTCCTCCTGCCTGTCCTCCTGTCTGTCCTCCCTTCTGTCCTCCCGTCTGTCCTCCTGTCTGTCCTCCCTTCTGTCCTCCTGTCTGTCCTCCTGCCTGTCCTTCTGTTTGTCCTCCCGTCTGTCCTCCTGTCTGTCCTCCCGTCTGTCCTCTTGTCTGTCCTCCTGACTCTTCCTCACATTTCTAAAAACAGCATCTGTCTCCGGCAGTAAACTTTACCTCACCAAGTGTTTGTGTTGTTGTAGTTGCTGTTGTCACGGTGACGGTCAGCCCTCCAGACCAAGACCTCAGTGAACTTTCCCCCGGAAACAGCCTCCGTCCCCGCGAGAGACAGAGTCAGACAGCGTCCAGTTTACTGATGGTGATGATGTGATGATGTCATTTAGAGTGAAAAACGTAACTTTGTCACTTTCCAGGATGTTTGGTGGGTCAGGATCTCAATCACTACACATTATAACAGCATCCATAGGATTATAAACTGTCAGTGGGTTTAGATTGACAGGAGGACACCTGGAAACACCTGGAAACACACAGATCATCATCATGACGTGGACCGTCACGCCTCTTTAGGAGCCGCAGCGCTGCTCTCTGTGTGAACAAACAACAGAGGAGAATTGTCAAACTGCTGCTGCGGCGATAATGCGGTGTGTCTGTGTGAAAAGGGCTATCGTCAGCCAACCAGTGGAAACATGTGATGTCACACATCATGTGACCTGATATTTAATTCATTGCGATGGAACTGGATCAGATCAGAGAGAGATGTTGTTCCCACAGGAACAGGAAGTGACATCAGTGCACAAACACACGTGCAGTGGCATCTATGCCTGTGTTTGTGTGTGTCTTTGTGTGACCGTTGTTCCAGCGCTAATTTCTGTTAAATATTCATGTACATTTCATCATAGATATTCTGAGTGTGTCCTTCCTGCTCACACATAAACACATACAGTAAATACATATATATAAACAAGCGTCTGTCCACTGATCAGAGATAATAATAATACAGACTAGGGTTGTCAAAAGTATCGATACTCAAAAAAGTATCGATACTAAAACGTTGTATCCGGATACGATACTCATTTTCAAAAGTATCGATACCCGCCGACGCCGAGCTGCCGACGCTGCGTCCTTCTCTCTCTCTGCCTTCACACACACACAGCAGCAGGCCCCTCCCCCTCACCGTGACGTGCACAATAACAACAGAGCATGATGGCCAGTGCTGCTGCAGGAGGTCCAAACCAACCAGGTTTGGTTGAAAATGAAAGAGGGAAAAGTGTTGTTTGGAGGTATTTTGCCTTCGAGCCTGACGTGCACGGAAAGCCGAAGGACGCGGATCGGCCTGTGTGCAAACACTGCTACAAGGCGGCGCGACCAAGTCGAGCAGCAGGCTACTTCAAACTTGGCGAAACATCTTAAGGACCGACAGCCTGGCCTTTACAGTGAATTTCGACAGGTTAGTGTCTCTTGTTTCAAACTTACCTATTACTGATGTTATCGTGGCCAGTGGCCCGCATTAATGTTGGCCGTGTTATGATTAGCCATTAGCCGCAGCTAGCAATTAAAGGCTGACGTCACGTTAATGATTATAAACAACGTAAATAAATAAATCAGGCACGTAGTATGCCCATATTACGTTAATTGACACAGTGTCAGTATACATAAGCATAGAGTTAATAAGTTTACATAAATGTTGGTGACTGAAAAGTGTTATTTTCTCTCTTGAAGACCCAGAATGAAGCAGAGAAAAGTCGACCTGCAACCAAACAGCAACACACACAGCCGACTCTACCATCGGTTTATTTTTTGCACTACCTCAGACCTGAAACTTGTTATCATAGTTGCAGTTTCTTTTTGCACAACTGTTTTTTATTATAAATATTTAACCTGTGGTTCTGTTAATTTTTACATGTTGCATTTTTCTTGTTAATAAAAATATTTCTGTTAAATTTGGGGGTCTTTGTTTTTATCCTTGTGGTATCGAAAATGGTATCGAGTATCGAATATTTTCCTGAGTATCGGTATCGAGTTGAAAATTTTAGTATCGTGACAACCCTAATACAGACAGGATGATCCACTCTGACAGCAGGTTAACAGGAAAACAAAAGACACATGAAGATCATTCAGTGTTATTGTTAACACTGCGTTTAGCATCATCATCGTTTTTTAGCTAACTTTCCCTCCATTTTGCAGTTGAAGATGTGCAGTGACTCTGCAGTTGAAGATGTGCAGTGACTCTGCAGTAGAAGATGTGCAGTGACTCTGCAGTAGAAGATGTGCAGTGACTCTGCAGTAGATGATGAGCAGTGACTCTGCAGTAGAAGATGTGCAGTGACTCTGCAGTAGATGATGTGCAGTGACTCTGCAGTTGAAGATGTGCAGTGACTCTGCAGTGGAAGATGTGCAGTGACTCTGCAGTTGAAGATGTGCAGTGACTCTGCAGTAGATGATGAGCAGTGACTCTGCAGTAGGTGATGTGCTGTGACTCTGCAGTGGAAGATGAAGATGTGCAGTGACTCTGCAGTGGAAGATGAAGATGTGCAGTGACTCTGCAGTAGGTGATGTGCAGTGACTCTGCAGTAGGTGATGTGCAGTGACTCTGCAGTAGATGATGTGCAGTGACTCTGCAGTAGGTGATGTGCAGTGACTCTGCAGTAGGTGATGTGCAGTGACTCTGCAGTAGGTGATGTGCAGTGACTCTGCAGTGGAAGATGAAGATGTGCAGTGACTCTGCAGTAGGTGATGTGCTGTGACTCTGCAGTAGGTGATGTGCTGTGACTCTGCAGTAGAAGATGAAGATGTGCAGTGACTCTGCAGTGGAAGATGAAGATGTGCAGTGACTCTGCAGTAGGTGATGTGCAGTGACTCTGCAGTAGGTGATGTGCAGTGACTCTGCAGTAGAAGATGTGCAGTGACTCTGCAGTAGGTGATGTGCAGTGACTCTGCAGTAGATAGATGTGCAGTGACTCTGCAGTAGGTGATGTGCAGTGACTCTGCAGTAGGTGATGTGCAGTGACTCTGCAGTAGGTGATGTGCTGTGACTCTGCAGTAGGTGATGTGCAGTGACTCTGCAGTGGAAGATGAAGATGTGCAGTGACTCTGCAGTAGGTGATGTGCAGTGACTCTGCAGTAGGTGATGTGCTGTGACTCTGCAGTAGATGATGTGCAGTGACTCTGCAGTAGAAGATGAAGATGTGCAGTGACTCTGCAGTAGATGATGTGCAGTGACTCTGCAGTAGGTGATGTGCAGTGACTCTGCAGTAGGTGATGTGCTGTGACTCTGCAGTAGGTGATGTGCTGTGACTCTGCAGTAGATGATGTGCAGTGACTCTGCAGTAGAAGATGAAGATGTGCAGTGACTCTGCAGTAGAAGATGTGCAGTGACTCTGCAGTAGAAGATGAAGATGTGCAGTGACTCTGCAGTAGAAGATGTGCAGTGACTCTGCAGTAGAAGATGAAGATGTGCAGTGACTCTGCAGTAGATGATGTGCAGTGACTCTGCAGTAGATGATGTGCAGTGACTCTGCAGTAGAAGATGAAGATGTGCAGTGACTCTGCAGTAGAAGATGAAGATGTGCAGTGACTCTGCAGTGGAAGATGAAGATGTGCAGTGACTCTGCAGTGGAAGATGAAGATGTGCAGTGACTCTGCAGTAGAAGATGTGCAGTGACTCTGCAGTAGGTGATGTGCAGTGACTCTGCAGTGGAAGATGAAGATGTGCAGTGACTCTGCAGTAGCTGATGTGCAGTGACTCTGCAGTGGAAGATGAAGATGTGCAGTGACTCTGCAGTAGATGATGTGCAGTGACTCTGCAGTAGATGATGTGCAGTGACTCTGCAGTAGAAGATGTGCAGTGACTCTGCAGTGGAAGATGAAGATGTGCAGTGACTCTGCAGTAGGTGATGTGCAGTGACTCTGCAGTGGAAGATGAAGATGTGCAGTGACTCTGCAGTAGGTGATGTGCAGTGACTCTGCAGTAGAAGATGTGCAGTGACTCTGCAGTAGAAGATGTGCAGTGACTCTGCAGTAGATGATGTGCAGTGACTCTGCAGTAGAAGATGAAGATGTGCAGTGACTCTGCAGTAGAAGATGAAGATGTGCAGTGACTCTGCAGTGGAAGATGAAGATGTGCAGTGACTCTGCAGTGGAAGATGAAGATGTGCAGTGACTCTGCAGTAGGTGATGTGCTGTGACTCTGCAGTGGAAGATGAAGATGTGCAGTGACTCTGCAGTAGAAGATGTGCAGTGACTCTGCAGTGGAAGATGAAGATGTGCAGTGACTCTGCAGTAGATGATGTGCAGTGACTCTGCAGTAGATGATGTGCAGTGACTCTGCAGTGGAAGATGAAGATGTGCAGTGACTCTGCAGTAGAAGATGTGCAGTGACTCTGCAGTAGAAGATGTGCAGTGACTCTGCAGTGGAAGATGAAGATGTGCAGTGACTCTGCAGTGGAAGATGAAGATGTGCAGTGACTCTGCAGTAGATGATGTGCAGTGACTCTGCAGTGGAAGATGAAGATGTGCAGTGACTCTGCAGTAGATGATGTGCAGTGACTCTGCAGTGGAAGATGTGCAGTGACTCTGCAGTGGAAGATGAAGATGTGCAGTGACTCTGCAGTAGATGATGTGCAGTGACTCTGCAGTGGAAGATGAAGATGTGCAGTGACTCTGCAGTGGAAGATGAAGATGTGCAGTGACTCTGCAGTGGAAGATGAAGATGTGCACTGACTCTACCCTCAGAGGGCCATCAGTGTGTCAGACTGAATGAAGTGCAGTGGGGTTATCAGTTTGAATCTCACACAGATGTGTTTCATTAACTTGGCTGCTGCTCAGAGGCTCCTGCGCAGCTGCCGTCTGCAAGATTGTGAGCTGCTCATGATTCAACACACGCACACACACTCCACCCCCTCACCTCCACTGATCAATACCTGTGTGGACTGTTTCCCACGATCCTACCCTGCTCTGTGTCTGTGTGTGTGTGTGTGTGTGTGTGTGTGTGTGTGTGTGTGTGTGTTTCATCAGAGGTTATTGATCGTTGTCCTGAAGCTCCATCACCTCATATCGACCAACAGGACGGACACTTCTGCTCACCTTCCACAGGGGTCGGGGGGGTCAGAGGGGGTGGGATGGTTGGGGGTGATAATCATGAGCTGTGTTTTAATTAACACTCAGTGAGACTGCAGCAGTGTGTTCACTTTCTGAGGTGTGAATATAAGCGCGGTGTCAAAGTGCTGAAGTGGCAGGATGATGGAGGTCAAAACAGAGTGGGGGAGGAGGGGGGAGGGAGTGTGTGTGTGTGTGTGTGGGGGGGGGGGGGGGTTGTTGATCAGTGGCAGCCTGTCTTCCATCAGGTCCTCAGATCCCTGCAGACAAGTTCACTGTCACCTTCAGTCCCACTGCAAAGTGAAGAGAAGTCAATCAGAGACACAGAGATTCAGGACACGAGGAGACGCTTTGTTTATCATCCTGTTGTTTATCAATTATCAAACAATAAACAACAACAAACAAATAAATTGCCTAATTTATCACTTCCTGTTGGGCTTCACTCAATTAAATACAAAATTCTAAAAGCTCTAAAAAATGTTAAACTTGTGAAATGTGAAACGTCATGAAACCAGAACACTGTTAGTCACTTCCTGCGGCTGTCTCAATAAAAATGCTCAACTTAAATGATATTCAGTAAAACCAAATTTCTGAGTGCAGTCTGTGAGAACAGTTCATAATTAATAATAATTAGTATTGTTATTAGTATTGTTTATTATTGTTATTATTATGAACTGCCCACCTACAGTTGAATGTAAAGACCTGATTAGATTTGAAAAATCATCTTATTGATCAGTTTTGTCAAGAACTTAACTATGTTGAACCAACACACACAAACACAAGCACAAGCAGCATCGATCAATGAATGCGTCCTCTGGGCTTACACACCTTCAGAGCAGAGTGTGTGTGTGTGTGTGTATGTGTATGTGTTGCTCAAGTTCAAGTTTAAGTTTAATTTAATTGTATTTGTATCGTCACAGGGAGCAGTTGTTATGAACTGTTAATAACTGGATCTGTCTGTCTCTCTGACCTGTCTCTCTCTCAGGCGAGGAATGTCAGCACTGGAGACCTGGCTGCCATCAAAGTCATCAAACTCGAGCCTGGTAAGAATCAAATCCTGATCACATGATCACTGCAGAGACACTGGAGGACGTGAACGAGACACGTGTGATGAACATGTGACACTCATCAGTCTCCTATTTTGAAAAGGACGTCACACAGCAGTTGTTGCGTTGACTTCCTGGTGAGATGATAGGACAGATGGGGGAGCAGGCGGACAGGGGTGAATTAATATACTCAACGTTTAACTTGAGAGAAGATGCATCTTCATCATCTTCATCCTCCTCCTCATTAATCAGACTGCAGCAGTCAGCAGGTGTTCCAGCTGTGTGTGTATGTGTGTGTGTGGGTGTGTGTGTGTGTGTGAATACTGATCGGTTGTTGATTATTCTGCAGGTGATCAGTGTATCATGCTCTTTTACTGTCTTTATGAGGACATGATGTTTATATGAAGCTTTAGTAACAAAGTGCCTCCTGCAGGCTGCAGAAATCAGTACAGACTGATCTGAGATCAGTACAGACTGATCTGAGATCAGTACAGACTGATCTGAGATCAGTACAGACTGATCTGAGATTATTACAGACTGATCTGAGATTATTACAGACTGATCTGAGATCAGTACAGACTGATCTGAGATTATTACAGACTGATCTGAGATCAGTACAGACTGATCTGAGATCAGTACAGACTGATCTGAGATTATTACAGACTGATCTGAGATCAGTACAGACTGATCTGAGATTATTACAGACTGATCTGAGATCAGTACAGACTGATCTGAGATTATTACAGACTGATCTGAGATCAGTACAGACTGATCTGAGATTATTACAGACTGATCTGAGATCAGTACAGACTGATCTGAGATTATTACAGACTGACATGAGGACATAACAGACTGATCACAGATCATTTTTGGCAGCAGAGTGAGACCTCTCATCTGACGGTGTTTCGTCAGCAGAGTGAGACCTCTGGTCTGTTTAATGAGACATCTTTATTATTCTGATCAGCTGGAGGACGAGCATTGAACTCTAATGAGGCCTGAACCTGCAGCAGCAACAAAGAATCTTTGTTCTCTCCGAGCCTCGTTTTATTCTCAGCTCTGACACCATGGACACACTCTGCAACCGACAAAATAACAGAAACAGCTCCAGTCTGTCTGCATACTGAGCAATGATGATGCTGTTGATGATGAAGGTGATGAAGGTGTTGACAGCAGCTCGTCACTTAATGTAATACTGAACTTCAAACTGCTCCTGTGTCTATGTGTGTGTGTGTGTGTGTGTGTGTGTGTGTGTGTGTGTGTGATTTGCTGTCTGTTTCCTATTAAATGTTCAGGTTAACATCATGTCTGAATTCACCTGTGACCTCGGCCACAGCGTCACCATCAGGAGTCAATGTGTCCATCTGAGTAAAACTTCTGTTTTGTGTGTGTGTGTGTGTGTGTGTCAGGTGAGGAATTTGCTGTGGTGCAGCAGGAGATTCTGATGATGAAGGACTGTAAACACTCCAACATCGTGGCGTACTATGGCAGCTACCTCCGGTAACTGTTACCAACAACAGTCAGTTGGGTGTGATCCCAGCCAATCAGAATGTACCTAACCTACAAGCAGCCCATCTCACGCTGTGTGTGTGTGTGTGTGTGTGTGTGTGTGTGTGTGTGTGTGTGTGTGTGTGTGTGTGTGTGTGTGCAGCAGGGGGAAGTTGTGGATCTGTATGGAGTTCTGTGGAGGAGGATCACTGCAGGACATCTACCAATGTGAGACACACACACACACACACACACACACACACACAGGTAGAACATTTGTAATGCAATTAATGTAATGAGGGTTAGGGTTGGTTAGTTGAAGATTAGTTGAGGATTAGTTGAGGATGAGCTGAGGATGAGCTGAGGGAAGAAGTTGAGGATGAGCTGAGGGAAGAAGTTGAGGATAAGCTGAGGGAAGAAGTTGAGGATGAGTTGAGGATGAGCTGAGGATGAGCTGAGGGAAGAAGCTGAGGATGAGCTGTGGATGAGCTGAGGGAAGAAGTTGAGGATGAGCTGAGGGAAGAAGCTGAGGATGAGCTGAGGGAAGAAGCTGAGGATGAGCTGAGGGAAGAAGTTGAGGACGAGTTGAGGGAAGAAGCTGAGGATGAGCTGTGGATGAGCTGAGGATGAGCTGAGGGAAGAAGTTGAGGATTAGTTGAGGATGAGCTGAGGGAAGAAGTTGAGGATGAGCTGAGGGAAGAAGTTGAGGATGAGCTGAGGGAAGAAGTTGAGGATTAGTTGAGGATGAGCTGAGGGAAGAAGTTGAGGATGAGCTGAGGGAAGAAGTTGAGGATGAGCTGAGGGAAGAAGTTGAGGATGAGCTGAGGGAAGAAGTTGAGGATGAGCTGAGGGAAGAAGTTGAGGATGAGCTGAGGGAAGAAGTTGAGGATGAGCTGAGGGAAGAAGTTGAGGATGAGCTGAGGGAAGCAGCCAATCTTTACCTTGTTCTACCATCTTCATCTTTTGTCTACACACATCAACAAACCTGACATGTTGTAGTAGAAACTTTAACTTTAAGAAGAAAAAACATCTGCTCAGTTCAGACGTTATAACACACAGTTATTGATCGTACTGACTGTAACGAGTCAGAGAAGTCCTTCATATTCTTCATCCTTTAAACTGAGCAGCAGCTTCCTGTCACATGACTCAACCATGTGACCACAGCAACGTGTCACATGAAGACGGATGTTTGAGCTCAGAGCAGTGGATCAATATTCATATTCATGAGGTGTAATAAATACTTCATTTAATGAAGGAATCCTGAGTGATGAACTTTGTTCAGCTGTTATTTACCGTTTGATTTGATCCTGAACTGTTTTAATATCACTGATGACAGCTGTTCTTCTCATTAACATATCTGTTTATTTATGTTTATCTGTCCATGGTTATTTGATAGGACGATACAACAAACACAGACGGTGTTTATAACAGATAACAGAATCGTCTCCAGAGCAGCTTTTATGAAAATAAGATGGAAGACAATTTATAAATGTCTTCAAAGTGAGTTCAGCTTGATGAGACACAGTGAAGCATCACAGTCACATCACACTGGGGAGGAGCAGTTCATCACGTCCATCACGTGTCCTTCACGTGTCCTTCACGTGTCCATCGCATGTCCCTCACGTGTGTGTCACATGTCCATCACGTGTCCGTCACGTGTCCGTCACGTGTGCTGGCATCACGTCCTGTCCCTGTCTAACACATTGAACTGACACCCACACTGTCTCAGACTTTATCATCTTCAGCTGAACTTCCTGCTGCTTTCACAAACATTTGAACTGTTTAGTAATGAGAGCGTTCAGGCTGGGGCGGCCATCTTTAAACCTTTAACTCTCCGTCCGCCCTCAGCTGTCCCTGTCACCACGACAACGCCTACATTGCCTTCATGTCCCTGCTCGTTAAGGCCCGGTCTAGTTAAGTTACAGCAGTGCTGAGAGCCGGGGGTGTCATCAGCGAGCATTAATGAGCGGTGGAACAGCGACTGCTGAGCCGTTCGCCATCATTAAACCTCATGTCAACGACGAGGGCGACCGGGGGCGATGCCTGCCCCCTGATATAATGCTCTGCTCCCCACAGAGAGCGAGGACAGCGAGGACACCACTGCCAGACTCCCTGCAGGCAGATAACGATTGAATCAACAGTTTCAATCACACTTCTGTTTGTTCACACACACACACACACACACACACACAGTCAGGCTGAGGTGGATTGCGCCCCCTCTCTGCATGTCACCTGACAAAGTATTTTCACCTGTAACACTGCGAGGAGGCAACAATGAAATGTGTCTCCATCTCAGAGAAAATATGACAACATGTTTTCATATACCACAGGTCCCTCACTGACCCTGCTCACCTGCTGGACCAAATGTGTCCCAGCATGCACTGGGTGAGAGAGTTGGGGTCCGACAAGCTGCATGTGGTGTCTCACAACTCATTCTGTCTTTCAGTAACTGGACCACTGACAGAGTCCCAGATCGCTTATGTTCTGCGGGAAACACTGCAGGTAACGTCCAATCAGATAATTAGAGTTGGAGTGCAGGGGGCCTCCGGACACTTTCCTATGACTCTGTGGAGACATCAGCCATTTTCTATGGAGTAGTCTGCTGGAGCAGCAGCATCTCAGCAGCAGGCAGGAGGACACTTGATAAACTTATCAAGAAGGTCGGCTCCATCCTGGGACCCTCTTGACCCAGTGCAGGTGGTGGAGAGAGCAGGATGATGGAGAAGCTGTCATCGCTGCAGGAGTCCCACCTCCTGCAGGTCATCACAGCACTGGACAGCTCCTTAGTGACAGACTGATCCGAGTGTGTGAAGGAGAGGTACCACAGGTCCAAGTGTGTGAAGGAGAGTATCACAGGTCCAAGTGTGTGAAGGAGAGGTACCACAGGTCCAAGTGTGTGAAGGAGAGGTACCGCAGGTCCAAGTGTGTGAAGGAGAGGTACCACAGGTCCAAGTGTGTGAAGGAGAGGTACCACAGGTCCAAGTGTGTGAAGGAGAGGTACCGCAGGTCCAAGTGTGTGAAGGAGAGTATCACAGGTCCAAGTGTGTGAAGGAGAGGTACCACAGGTCCAAGTGTGTGAAGGAGAGTATCACAGGTCCAAGTGTGTGAAGGAGAGGTATCACAGGTCCAAGTGTGTGAAGGAGAGGTACCACAGGTCCAAGTGTGTGAAGGAGAGGTACCACAGGTCCAAGTGTGTGAAGGAGAGGTATCACAGGTCCAGGTGTGTGAAGGAGAGGTACCACAGGTCCAAGTGTGTGAAGGAGAAGTACCGCAGGTCCAAGTGTGTGAAGGAGAGGTACCACAGGTCCAAGTGTGTGAAGGAGAAGTACCGCAGGTCCAAGTGTGTGAAGGAGAGGTACCACAGGTCCAAGTGTGTGAAGGAGAGGTATCACAGGTCCAAGTGTGTGAAGGAGAGGTACCACAGGTCCAAGTGTGTGAAGGAGAGGTACCACAGGTCCAAGTGTGTGAAGGAGAGGTACCACAGGTCCAAGTGTGTGAAGGAGAGGTACCGCAGGTCCAAGTGTGTGAAGGAGAGGTATCACAGGTCCAAGTGTGTGAAGGAGAGGTACCGCAGGTCCAAGTGTGTGAAGGAGAGGTACCACAGGTCCAGGTGTGTGAAGGAGAGTATCACAGGTCCAAGTGTGTGAAGGAGAGGTACCGCAGGTCCAAGTGTGTGAAGGAGAGGTGTCACAGGTCCAAGTGTGTGAAGGAGAGGTACCACAGGTCCAAGTGTGTGAAGGAGAGGTATCACAGGTCCAAGTGTGTGAAGGAGAGGTACCGCAGGTCCAAGTGTGTGAAGGAGAGGTATCACAGGTCCAAGTGTGTGAAGGAGAGGTACCACAGGTCCAAGTGTGTGAAGGAGAGGTACCACAGGTCCAAGTGTGTGAAGGAGAGGTACCACAGGTCCAAGTGTGTGAAGGAGAGGTACCACAGGTCCAAGTGTGTGAAGGAGAGGTACCACAGGTCCAAGTGTGTGAAGGAGAAGTACCGCAGGTCCAAGTGTGTGAAGGAGAGGTACCACAGGTCCAAGTGTGTGAAGGAGAGGTATCACAGGTCCAAGTGTGTGAAGGAGAGGTATCACAGGTCCAAGTGTGTGAAGGAGAGGTATCACAGGTCCAAGTGTGTGAAGGAGAGTATCACAGGTCCAAGTGTGTGAAGGAGAAGTACCACAGGTCCAAGTGTGTGAAGGAGAGGTACCACAGGTCCAAGTGTGTGAAGGAGAGGTACCGCAGGTCCAAGTGTGTGAAGGAGAGGTACCACAGGTCCAAGTGTGTGAAGGAGAGGTACCGCAGGTCCAAGTGTGTGAAGGAGAGGTACCACAGGTCCAAGTGTGTGAAGGAGAGGTATCACAGGTCCAAGTGTGTGAAGGAGAGGTATCACAGGTCCAAGTGTGTGAAGGAGAGTATCACAGGTCCAAGTGTGTGAAGGAGAGGTACCACAGGTCCAAGTGTGTGAAGGAGAGGTACCACAGGTCCAAGTGTGTGAAGGAGAGGTACCACAGGTCCAAGTGTGTGAAGGAGAGTATCACAGGTCCAAGTGTGTGAAGGAGAGGTACCACAGGTCCAAGTGTGTGAAGGAGAGGTACCACAGGTCCAAGTGTGTGAAGGAGAGGTATCACAGGTCCAAGTGTGTGAAGGAGAGGTACCACAGGTCCAAGTGTGTGAAGGAGAGGTATCACAGGTCCAAGTGTGTGAAGGAGAGGTACCACAGGTCCAAGTGTGTGAAGGAGAGGTATCACAGGTCCAAGTGTGTGAAGGAGAGGTATCACAGGTCCAAGTGTGTGAAGGAGAGGTACCACAGGTCCAAGTGTGTGAAGGAGAGGTACCACAGGTCCAAGTGTGTGAAGGAGAGGTATCACAGGTCCAAGTGTGTGAAGGAGAGGTACCGCAGGTCCAAGTGTGTGAAGGAGAGGTATCACAGGTCCAAGTGTGTGAAGGAGAGGTACCACAGGTCCAAGTGTGTGAAGGAGAGGTACCACAGGTCCAAGTGTGTGAAGGAGAGGTATCACAGGTCCAAGTGTGTGAAGGAGAGGTATCACAGGTCCAAGTGTGTGAAGGAGAGGTATCACAGGTCCAAGTGTGTGAAGGAGAGTATCACAGGTCCAAGTGTGTGAAGGAGAGTATCACAGGTCCAAGTGTGTGAAGGACAGGTACCACAGGTCCAAGTGTGTGAAGGAGAGGTACCACAGGTCCAAGTGTGTGAAGGAGAGGTATCACAGGTCCAAGTGTGTGAAGGAGAGGTACCACAGGTCCAAGTGTGTGAAGGACAGGTACCACAGGTCCAAGTGTGTGAAGGAGAGGTATCACAGGTCCAAGTGTGTGAAGGAGAGGTACCACAGGTCCAAGTGTGTGAAGGAGAGGTACCACAGGTCCAAGTGTGTGAAGGAGAGGTATCACAGGTCCAAGTGTGTGAAGGAGAGGTATCACAGGTCCAAGTGTGTGAAGGAGAGGTACCGCAGGTCCAAGTGTGTGAAGGAGAGGTATCACAGGTCCAAGTGTGTGAAGGAGAGTATCACAGGTCCAAGTGTGTGAAGGAGAGGTACCACAGGTCCAAGTGTGTGAAGGAGAGGTACCACAGGTCCAAGTGTGTGAAGGAGAGTATCACAGGTCCAAGTGTGTGAAGGAGAGGTACCACAGGTCCAAGTGTGTGAAGGAGAGTGTCACAGGTCCAAGTGTGTGAAGGAGAGGTACCACAGGTCCAAGTGTGTGAAGGAGAGTATCACAGGTCCTTCCTGCTGCTGTCAGACTTTACAACCAGCTCTGCTCCAGCAGACTTCACATGGTCACTGCACAATAAAAACTAATTTCTGTTTCAATTTAATATTTATTCATAACAACATACTGTTTATCATTACACTGTTCATATTGTACAATATTCTATACGAGTAAATTTCTATTTCTTACCATTTTATTATATTGTTTATTTCTCGCCATTATTGTTGTGTATTGTTATATTGAACTGTTCTTTGGCTGCTGTGATCAACACATTTCCCTGTTTTTGGGACAAATAAAGGAATTTCTGGTTCTGATTATAATGTCCTGTTTGTTCTACAGGGACTCTTCTACCTGCACGGCAGAGGAAAAATGCACAGAGACATTAAGGTGAGCAATAGTGTTTTATTTATGATTATTTATTGGTGATTATTGATGATTATTTATAAATGATTACTTATTAATGATTATTTCCAGTATGTCAGCTGTATGTCAGCCTTTAATTAATCAAGGAGTTTGGTTTAGACCTGCTCCATATGGAAAGTGTCATGAGATGACTTTTGTTGTGAATTGACACTATACAAATAGAGAAATGATTGATTGAAAAACTACTAAATCTTGTGTAATGTTGAGATGTAGGTGGGGCTTGATTGGGCAGAGCTTTAGTGGGCGGGGCTTCAGCAGCAAGGTAACAGTGTGTCTTGTGTTTGCAGGGCGCGAACATCCTGCTAACTGACAATGGATATGTCAAACTAGGTGAGTCTCAGTCTCCTGTCCGGTCTGTGACGTTATCAGCACCTACAGGTAGAGGGGTGTGGCTTATTAATGATGAGCTGTGATGTAATGATGACTCATCATGAATGTCATGAGACTGTCAATAATTTCATCTCTAATGTCAAAAAGTGAAACAAACCTTTATTTGTCTGTGTCACACACACACACACACACACACACACACACACACACTCTCTCTCTCTCTAGTCTGAATGTAACACATTTATGTTGCAATGGTGTCAGTTCATGTTTGTTGTGTCTGTTGATACATGAAGAAAGTCAAATCAAAGAGTGACAGAATCTCCGTTCACACAGGAGTCATTGAACAGGAAATTAAACATGATTGTTGATTTGACACTTGACTGTGTGTTGTCAGCGGACTTTGGTGTGTCAGCTCAGATCACCATGACCCTGGCTAAGAGGAAATCCTTCATCGGGACTCCATACTGGTAAGACCTTCTGTCTTCTTCTTCTTCACCCACCATTTTGTTTTCACAGTATGAGAATGATGATCATGATATTTTCATTATCACGACTTTCTGCTGCATTTATTCAGTCAGTGATTTGTTGTTTTGTGATGACTGCAGCAGGTCTGGCTCTGTGGTTGGACGAGTCTGACTTGAGGTGTGTGTTGTTGCAGGATGGCGCCAGAGGTGGCAGCAGTGGAGAGGAAGGGTGGATACAACCAGCTGTGTGACATCTGGGCCATTGGAATCACCGCCATTGAGCTGGCAGAGCTGCAGCCACCCATGTTTGACCTCCACCCAATGAGGTGTTTGTGTGTGTGTATGTGTGAGGCTTAGGGTCAGTCAGCAACGATGCAAACGCAAAATTATTTTTACTTCCAAGGAAAATCCTGAGTAGTAGCTTTTATCTATAGTGTGTGTATGTACACACACTGTCACTGCTCTGCTCGGAGCTTTGATTCAGAGTCAGAAGGGAGAAATGAGCCAAAGAGACTCCTGATGTGAACAGTGAGCATCTGACCGTAGAGAACCAGACAGGAAACAAGCCACAGCTACATGTGTACAGAATGATAATACTGTATATGTTATACTGCTGCAGTCCACAGCAGAAAGCTGCTGGGTAACAACTGACTGGAGAATAATGAGGCTTACGATTGAAGTTGTATCATCAAATCTGGAAATTTAACGAGCCTCACTCCTCCTTAACTGATTATTAATTTCTCTGTCTCAGAGCTCTGCTACTCATGACCAAAAGTAACTTTCAGCCGCCCAAACTGAAAGACAAGGTGAAATGGTGAGTATTTATCCACCCATCCATCCATCCATCCATCCATCCATCCATCCATCCAAACAGTGATGTAATATTTATCCATCCAATCAAGCAGTTGCTGAATTATTCATGCCAGTGAACCAGGTGCTGTTAATGCTAATAAGGGGAATATTCTCTTTGAATGTCCACTGGAGCTAAAGATAGCTGAACAGCGACGTGAGCAGCAGACTGATGGTGGTTTTAGACCAACTGAAACTTTACATCCCAGTCAGCTCAGTCCTGTACTGAAACAGTAAAGCACTGCACATTACTCCTGGAACAGTAAATCAACAGTGGAAAAGTAAATCAACCCTAGAACATTAAATCTCTAGTGGAACAGTAAATCAACAGTGGAACAGCAGATCAACACTGGAGCCGTAAATCATCACTAGAATAGTAAATCTCTAGTGGAACAGTAAATCAACAGTGGAACAATAAACCATCACTAGAACATTAAAGCAACAATAGAACATTAAATCTCCAGTGGAACAGGAAATCAACAGTGGAACAGTAAATCAACACTAGAACAGTAAATCATCAATGTAACAGTAAAACAACACTAGAACAGTGATTCAGCAGTGGAATATTAAAAAGAACACTGCAACAGTAAATCAACAGTGGAACAGTAAATCAGTCCGATGCTCTGTGGTCATTTTCTAACTATCAAACCGTAACTTATGTGATGAAATCATTTAAGAACAAGCTAAAGCTTCAAATTCAATGTTTTCATGACTAGCTGGTTTCTTCTGTGTTTATGTTTCTTCAGGACTGGAAACTTCCATCAGTTCGTAAAAATCGCTCTGACCAAGAACCCTAAGAAACGACCTGCTGCTGACAAACTATTGCAGGTAATAACACAGTGACATGATAATGTTGGTGATGATGGTGATGATGATGATGATGATGGTGAACACCTGACACCTTACACCTGGCCCCTGACAACTGACACCTGACCCCTGACACTTGAACCCCTGTCACCTTACAATTGACACCTGACCCCTGACACCTGACACCTGAACCCCTGTCACCTTTCACCTGACCCCTGACACCTGACACCTGAACCCCTGTCACCTTTCACCTGACCCCTGACAACTGACACCTGACACCTGTACCCCTGACACCTTTCACCTGACACCTGACCCCTGTCACCTTTCACCTGACCCCTGACAACTGACACTTGAACCCCTGTCACCTTTCACCTGACCCCTGACACCTGACACTTGAACCCCTGTCACCTTTCACCTGACCCCTGACAACTGACACTTGAACCCCTGTCACCTTTCACCTGACCCCTGACACCTGACACTTGAACCCCTGTCACCTTTCACCTGACCCCTGACACCTTTCACCTGACCCCTGACACCTGACACTTGAACCCCTGTCACCTTTCACCTGACCCCTGACACCTGACACCTGAACCCCTGTCACCTTTCACCTGACCCCTGACACCTGACACTTGAACCCCTGTCACCTTTCACCTGACCCCTGACACCTGACACCTGAACCCCTGTCACCAGAGCCCTGACACTGACAACTGATTCCCGACACCTGACACCTGACCCCTGACACCTGACAACTGATACCTGACACCTGAACCCCTGTCACCTTTCACCTGACCCCTGACACCTGACCACTGATACCTGACACCTGAACCCCTGTCACCTTTCACCTGACCCCTGACAACTGACTCCCGACACCTGACCCCTGACCCCTGACACCTGACATCTGACACCTGAACCCTGTCACCTGACCCCTGACCCCTGACACCTGAACCCCTGTCACCTTTCACCTGACCCCTGACACCTGACACCTGACAACTGACACCTGAACCCCTGTCACCTGACACCTGACCCCTGACCCCTGACACCTGAACCCCTGTCACCTTTCACCTGACCCCTGACACCTGACCCCTGACACCTGACACCTGACAACTGACACCTGAACCCCTGTCACCTGACCCCTGACACCTGACATCTGACACCTGAACCCCTGTCACCTTTCACCTGACCCCTGACACCTGACCCCTGACACCTGAACCCCTGTCACCTTTCACCTGACCCCTGACACCTGACCCCTGACACCTGACCCCTGACACCTGACACCTGACACCTGACAACTGACACCTGAACCCCTGTCACCTGACCCCTGACACCTGACATCTGACACCTGAACCCCTGTCACCTTTCACCTGACCCCTGACACCTGAACCCTGTCACCTGACCCCTGACCCCTGACACCTGAACCCCTGTCACCTTTCACCTGACCCCTGACACCTGACCACTGATACCTGACACCTGAACCCCTGTCACCTTTCACCTGACCCCTGACACTGACAACTGACCCCCGACACCTGAACCCCTGACAACTGACTCCCGACACCTGAACCCCTGTCACCTTTCACCTGACCCCTGACAGCTGACTCCCGACACCTGACCCCTGACACCTGACATCTGACACCTGAACCCTGTCACCTGACCCCTGACCCCTGACCCCTGACACCTGAACCCCTGTCACCTTTCACCTGACCCCTGACACCTGACACCTGACAACTGACACCTGAACCCCTGTCACCTGACACCTGACCCCTGACACCTGAACCCCTGTCACCTTTCACCTGACCCCTGACACCTGACCCCTGACACCTGACACCTGACACCTGACAACTGACACCTGAACCCCTGTCACCTGACCCCTGACACCTGACATCTGACACCTGAACCCCTGTCACCTTTCACCTGACCCCTGACACCTGACCCCTGACACCTGAACCCTGTCACCTGACCCCTGACACCTGAACCCCTGTCACCTTTCACCTGACCCCTGACACCTGACCCCTGACCCCTGACACCTGAACCCCTGTCACCTTTCACCTGACCCCTGTCACCTGACATCTGACACCTGACACCTGACACCTGAACCCCTGTCACCTTTCACCTGACCCCTGTCACCTGACCCCTGACACCTGACAACTGACACCTGAACCCCTGTCACCTGACCCCTGACACCTGACACCTGAACCCCTGTCACCTTTCACCTGACCCCTGACAACTGACTCCCGACACCTGACACCTGAAACCAGTGTTTTGTTTTGGTCCAGTCTTTATAGATACTTCAGATTAAAAGGACTTGACACAGTTTTTTGTCCCCCAGCACCCGTTTGTCTCTCAGCCTCTCAGTCGGACTCTGGCGATCGAGCTGCTGGATAAAGTCAGTAACCCGGACCAGACATCCTACCAGGACCACCTGGATGACGAGGAGACTGACACAGAGGTATAGGGAAGGTGCCAAAGGACTGAGGTGTCACTTAGTCTTTCTTTGTCCATATTATTTTCCATAGTTAGAAACTGTGTTTGAATAAAAATGTTCCTCAAGGTTAGAGTCTGTTTCAGAGGTGAATAAGAAGGCAGGCAGGGTGCATGCACATACCACACAAGGCCAGGCGTCCTCATGGGCCTGATGGTGAGATGCTTCTGAGATTTGTACACCTGCCTCTTGGTCGACCCTGTCTACTTAAATCTGGACTCAAATTAGCCTGACATACGAGGCCTCTGATACTACAGCTCTTACAAGAGAGGACCTTGGTTTGGAGTGATGACTATTTTATTGACAATCTGTCACATACTTACCCCTTTTGACCAAGGGTTAGGGTTAGGGTTATGAATGCTATTTTTAAAAACCAGAGCCAGTGTAGCGTTGTCTGTGTAGTCCACCATAGTTGTTCCTAAAAATGCTGGAAACTGGAGACATATACAGGGACTGAATAATGTGAGTCTATGGCGGCTCTCATGCCGATGGAAATCAAACCGGTTCCTAAAAGGTTCACAGGAACAGAAACTCAGTTTTCAGTATTTGTGTATTTACGGGCAGAAACTTAGAAACGATGGAGACCATGACGCAGACACACGTTTATCAGTGTTTGACTTTGAACCATCACTGACAAATGTGAACTCTGACTTTGATTTATGATATGAGAGTATTTGAGTTTGTACAGTGACAGAATGGATGTTTTATTGTTTAAAATTATACGAGGAGAGACACAGACAGACGCTGATGACACAATAATGGAAACGAGACACAAACAGCTGCTTAAAAGACTGTGAAGCAGCCACGTTTCACTGTATTTTCTATAACTAAGCAACCGACCAGAGTATACAATCTACTTCCTGTTTACAACAGCACGCATATGCCCAGTGTACATGAATGGCCTTGAGACGTGTGTTTTCAGGTGTGTTTCTTAATTACCTTTATTAGACAGTGTAACCACTTTCCATTTCCCTGGTTAAGGGTAACACACCTCTTGGCAATATAGACTGTGATGCTGCTGTGTCTGGTAGTATTGTCATAGGATGCTTGCTCCTATTGTCTCCAGGCAGAGACCCAAAACCCTCACATGAAAAGGGCTTAAACTCATCTGGCACATCCTCCTGTATGGATTCAAAACCTTGGACCAAAGGTTCACTGGTTAGGGGACCTCCCAGCAAAGCTACTGCTTTTGGCTTATCATCATCATCAGTGAGGATCTGTTTCTCCAACAAACCAGTGACCACAGAATGTTTTATTGCATGTTTCCTACTTTCTGCTGTCAGTGCAATGCCAAACTGGCAAGTCATTTTATCTGAAGGAAAGGGTTCGCAGGCTGGGAAACTAACAAACTACTGCACAAATCACAAAAAGGGTCAAAGCAAACTGGTCTCTTGGTGTCTGACAGGTGGTAGTTGGAACAAAACACACAGCTGATGTTATCAAAATTATAAACGACAGAAAAGATTGGACCCAAAAACCAAAGGTGAACTGGGAGTCACTGAACAGGTGGGAACAAAATGTCTGGAAACTGGTCAAAGGGAATCATCTCAAACACACTCAACTCAGATTTTCACTCAAACAGAAAACACGGAAAGCCAACTGATGGTGTCGACTTCCTGGAGACACACAACCAACTGAACAGGGGAACTGTAACCCTGTAATATATCACTCCCAGCTGAGGGAGAACATCACAGGTGCACCCAGTAGCTCCTGCTGACCTGTGACCGACATCTTGAGAAATCTCAGGTCACAACAGGGCCTTGGGGAATCTCTGATATCTGTCCATAACAGCATGTATATGTGATCCAGGCCTCAAGGCTGTGTTCGTGTCTGTGTCATGTGACTACATCATAATTTGTCTGTTTTCTTCTTCTGTCTGCAGCTTCACCTGCTGTCAGGTAACTGCTGTTCTGCTGATTGATGAGTCTATTCAGTGATTAGTCGGTACATTGATCAATGAAGGAGAGAACTGAGTGCTCTGATAACTTTTGTCATTTCATAGGCAGTAAGAGTCATTGATTAATGGAAAGAATATGCAATCAATAATACATATAATGGTTAGTACAGCTCTGCTGCAATAACCATGATATTCATGATTATTGATGCTAGGCCACTTGTTCACGTTGTTTCACTGTTTGAGTTTGACCTTGTTTGAGTTTGCGTTTAGAGTTGCATGAAGTTGGTTTTCTGTCCTTAAAATGCATCTGCTCAGTAGTAAAACAGCATTTCCTGTTACGTTCATAGGAGACTCTTATTTCGAAAGGTGCCACTCTGACTAACGTAACAGAAACATGTATGACTGTTCTGTTACAGAGATGTTTAAGATTGTCTGTGGGAGCAGCAGGAAGTCATCCTGTCCCTTTAATGTGAAATCCTCCATCTGATGAAACTCTGATGAAACTCTGATGGAAGAAACATGTTTAAGATTCAGCTCAGATGAAAAGCAGAGAACTGCAGCTTGGTTTTTAGCTTTAGAATAGAAAAAAAATGAATTCTGATAGAAAATCATTAAACATTTAAAAACAGAAACTGTCACTCGTGCAGAATGATTGACACATCAGTGATGCTCTTTAAAAGCTATCAGGGATTTATCAGAACCTGATCACAGGTCAGGGAATTAAATGTTTTGGTGATGAACTCCTCAGAAGTTCTTTGATTTGAAAGAACAGAAACAGTTCAGATCTGTAGCTCTGCTGCTGCTGAGGATGACAATGACGATGATGACGGCCAGTGTCACATTTAATCTCCCAACATTTGACTATAGTGTCATAGTACAAAGTAAAGCATGTGAGCATATAATGAAAACCTGCAGCTGAGAGGTCAACAGATTCATTGTTTTTGACCTTGACCTGCTCTCAACCCGTTGACAGGGTTTTCATCCCGTCAGCTAACTGAAGGACGACACTCAGACTCCATTTAGTATCTGCAGCTGTCACTTTAAATGCTGGTCTGCTGTTGAATATGAAGTGTACTCTGCTGACGGGACAGGGACACTGTATATATCACCTCTATACAGTCTACAGCCGGTACTGTAGAAAAATACAGTCTACAGTCGGTACTGTAGAAAAATACTGTCTACAGCCGGTACTGTAGAAAAATACAGTCTACAGTCGGTACTGTAGAAAAATACTGTCTACAGCCGGTACTGTAGAAAAATACTGTCTACAGCCGGTACTGTAGAAAAATACAGTCTACAGCCGGTACTGTAGAAAAATACTGTCTACAGCCGGTACTGTAGAAAAATACTGTCTACAGCCGGTACTGTAGAAAAATACTGTCTACAGTCGGTACTGTAGAAAAATACTGTCTACAGTCGGTACTGTAGAAAAATACTGTCTACAGTCGGTACTGTAGAAAAATACTGTCTACAGCCGGTACTGTAGAAAAATACTGTCTACAGTTGGTACTGTAGAAAAATACTGTCTACAGCCGGTACTGTAGAGAAATACAGTCTAACAGCTGAAACTCTTTCTGCAGGTCATCTCTGTCCCTCAGAGGATTCCGTCTGGAAACACCAGAGAAGGAAAAACTCTGTCTGAGATCAATTGTGAGTTTGCCTGTCTGCTAACGCTGAGGATGATGATGATGATGATAATGATGATGATAATGATGATGATGATGGTGATTATGATGATGAAGTTTGTTGTTATCTCTCTTTTAGTTGATCAGATGAAGTTTGATCCTCCTCTGAGAAAAGAGACTGAAGCTCATCATGAAGAAGTACAGTCACACACACACACACACACACACACACACACACACACACACGTGCACACATACAATATACATACTCAATAATGGCCTCAGTTGTGCCCAAGGATCCAGGACACATACATGTGACACACGCAGCGTGTCCTGTGTCTGTCCGTGGCTCTGACGGCCTCGTCTCCTCCGCCTGCTCACACTCGCCACAGAAAATGATCACATGGACTCAGTTTTTACAGAACTGGGATAAGTTTTCACCGTAACAGAATTTGGTTGTTACTGATGAGAGATTTCACAGCAGTGTCCTCACGGTCTCTCTCTCTCCTCATTTGACACTTCAGAACTGAAACGAGGTCGGTGTACGGTCGTCATGGCAATTTGACGCCCCTCTTAGTGGTGGGCTTCAAAACACGAGCGTCAGACACTGTCAGTGTGTTTGGTCCTTGCGTGGTGCTGTGGGGATACAGAGTTGGGCAATATTTCTAGTTTACTTGATATCCTTGTGTTCTTTACTTTTAAATTTTAATTTGAGCCTCAGCTGAGAGGTGTGCAGCACCAGCAGTGTGATCGACACAGAACTGTGAACAAATACAGTTTCTTAATCGTCCCTGGAATCCTGTTCTTGAAGGAGTTTCTCTAGAATTCTTGTCACCGCGTTACTGAAGAAGGTTCATATGTATTATGTATAGATGAGTGAGTCACCTTATCTGAACACTTAGTAAGTCTCGTTGGTCTTTTAACAGTTAAATACTCCCATTGAGTTTTCAGGCTGACTCTACACAGTGAAGATCTTCTCCACGATCGAGCTTCAACAAATGTTTCAGTGTAAAACATCTAAGTCACCTGAACCTCAATCAGCAACAAGTCGCCCAGTTCCAAGAACTTCATGATAATAATAATGAAGAGTAGAACAACAGTAAGATGAAGAGCTCCACAGGTGTGTTCAGTGTGTGTGATGACTCAGCAGGTACTGCTCTCGTCTTTACAGACAGACTTGGATCGTTTCCTGGACTGTGAGGAGGAGCTGTACTTCACTGCAAGATCCAACCTGGTACTGATGCACACACTGGGGCTAATGCTAACAGGCTAACTGACCACCACCTCTTAATGGTACACACACTGGGGCTAATGCTAACAGGCTAACTGACCACCACCTCTTAATGGTACACACACTGGGGCTAATGCTAACAGGCTAACTGACCACCACCTCTTAATGATACACACACTGAGGCTATTATTATTATTATTATTATTATTATTATTAATAATGCTAACAGGCTAACTTGGCTAATTATTATAGCTCACAGTCTGCTGACAGCTACCAGTATCACTATAGGAATGGCTTACAAAATGCTAACCGACAGTCACCATTTTTATTTTTATTTTCTTCTTCTCTTCTTCATCAACATCTCCTGTCTGCTGGGTGATGTCACTTCCTGCTCTGCTACAACTGGTCGGTCTTAATTAGTCTGTGATGTGGTCCAATCAGCAGGTCAGAGGTTTGTCAGTGGTTCCATTCGAACCACTTTGACCAGTTTGACACAGAACAAATGAAACTGCTGTTGTGACATCAGCTTTAGTTCCTATTTACTCTTTAGTAACTAATTAGTTACTGATTCAGTTACTGATTCAGGGGTTCAACTGGGGTTCTGTGTGTGTGTGTGTGTGTGTGTGTGTGTGTGTGTGTGTCTGCTGTACAGACGTAGCCTACTCATGACCATGTGGAGGTAAAGTGCTGTTAAGTGCTGCAGCAGTGTGTGTGTGTGTGTGTGTGTGTGTGTGTGTGTGTGTGTGTGTGTGTGTGTGTGTGTGTGTGTGTGTGTGTGTGTGTGTCTGTTGGGACTTTCACAGTTGGAAGTTGCTGAGTCAGCTGCAACATTTTACCATCCAATCAGCTGTTTCTACCTCTGCTGTACTGACTATGTACAGCAGGCTTTTATAGGAATGAAGAAAAAAGGTGGATGAAAATAATAAATGTGTGTGTGTGGGGGGGGTCTTCTGCAGGAGCTGCACATGGAGGATGAAGATGCAGCATCATCATCAGGATCCATCGGTGGAAATAGGTGAGACAAACTGATCATGACATCATTGAACACACCTCCACAGGCCTCCTCACAGAGCGCGCTCAGTGGAGGCTTCCTGTTGGCTGCCTGGCAAATGAATGAGATCAAATAACTTGATGAGTCTGAAGAGAAAGAACCAGAATAATGAACACAAAGTGTCGCCACCTGCTGGTGTGGATAGGTGCTTCAGCTGTGCGCTGCGTTCAGGTGCAGCATTCAAGCTGGGACAGAGGAGTGTTTCTCTCCTCCATCACTGTGTTTCTCTCCTCCATCACTGTGTTTCTATCCTCCGTCACTGTGTTTCTATCCTCCGTCAGTGTGTTTCTCTCCTCCGTCACTGTGTTTCTCTCCTCCGTCATTGTGTTTCTATCCTCCGTCACTGTGTTTCTCTCCTCCGTCACTGTGTTTCTCCTCCGTCAGTGTGTTTCTATCCTCCATCACTGTGTTTCTCCTCCGTCGGTGTGTTGGAGTGTCGACCTCAGCTCTGTGAATAATTTATGGCTCCCCTCAGAGGAGGTGGAGGAGGTGGAGGAGCAGCGGTGGTGCTGATGAAAATTTAAAGACGCTGCATTTGAGCACTTTGGAATATTTGCTAACGGTGAAGAAATTCAGCTGCTGAAGGTTTGAAGTGGACGGCTGACATTTAACTGATTGTCCCGAGCTCAGGTCATCGCTACGCTCTCTCCTACTGTCTGAATGTGTTGTCCTCTGACCTCTGACCTCCTCACTGAGGGTCACACTGTGGTTACACTCAGAGGCTTCTTCTCTCCACACACACACACACACACACATACATCAACTCTGATACAAGCTGAAGGTGAGGTCATCAGGTGAGGTCATCAGACACCTGCCTACACAGACAGGTGTGACATCATACAGGTGATATACTTCAGACTCAAACGTTCACTTATTGAATCTCAGGTGTTAAACATTCAGGTGTTTTTCCCTCCAGGTGTGGTGAGACTCACCTGGTCGATGAGGCTGTAGGTGAAGATGAAGGTGACACTGAGGATGATGACGGATGTAAGGGAGGATGGGATGAAGATGACCAATCAGGTGTCTCTGATGATGCAGATAGCCATGACCACGAGGACGGAGACGACATGCAGCAGTGAGTGTGATCCAGAGGTGTGTCCAGAGAGTCCTGACGCCCTTCTCCCAAGACGGTCAGCAGGGGGCACAACAGCACACTAGCCTGATTCACTACCAACACTGCCCTTTGAGTCCGGGATCCTGCGCCAATTCTCCGCATCCTCCTCTGTGTGAAAGTCTCAGATGTGGCGATGGGTGAATTTCGCTGCGGCTCTGATGCATCTCTGGAGGTAGAATCAGAGGTAGAACCTGTAATTGTCATCATAGGTATACCTCACCTATGAGAGACAAAATGAGAAAAAAAAATCCAGAAAATCACATTGTCTGATTTTTAAAGAATTTATTTGCAAATTATGGTGGAAAATAAGTATTTGGTCAATAACAAAAGTTCATCTCAATACTTTGTTATATATCCTTTGTTGGCAATGACAGAGGTCAAACGTTCTCTGTGAGTCTTCACAAGGTTTTCACACACTGTTGCTGGTATTTTGGCCCATTCCTCCATGCAGATCTCCTCTAGAGCAGTGATGTTTTGGGGCTGTCGCTGGGCAACACAGACTTTCAACTCCCTCCAAAGATTTTCTATGGGGTTGAGATCTGGAGACTGCTAGGCCACTCCAGGACCTTGAAATGCTTCTTACGAAGCCACTCCTTCGTTTCCCGGGCGGTGTGTTTGGGATCATTGTCATGCTGAAAGACCCAGCCACGGTCCATCTTCAATGCCCTTGCTGATGGAAGGAGGTTTTCACTCAAAATCTCACGATACATGGCCCCATTCATTCTTTCCTTTACACGGATCAGTCGTCCTGGTCCCTTTGCAGAACCACAGCCCCAAAGCATGATGTTTCCACCCCCATGCTTCACAGTAGGTGTGGTGTTCTTTCTTTCTCCTCCAAACACTACAAGTTGAGTTTTTACCAAAAAGTTCTATTTTGGTTTCATCTGACCATATGACATTCTCCCAATCCTCTTCTGGATCATCCAAATGCTCTCTAGCAAACTTCAGACGGACCTGGACATGTACTGGCTTAAGCAGGGGGACCCGTCTGGCACTGCAGGATTTGAGTCCCTGGCGGCGTAGTGTGTTACTGATGGTAGCTTTGTTACTTTGGTCCCAGCTCTCTGCAGGTCATTCACTAGGTCCCCCCGTGTGGTTCTGGGATTTTTGCTCACCGTTCTTGTGATCATTTTGACCCCACGGGGTGAGATCTTGCGTGGAGCCCCAGATCAGAGATTATCAGTGGTCTTGTAAGTCTTCCATTTTCTAATAATTGCTCCCACAGTTGATGTCTTCACACCAAGCTGCTTACCTATTGCAGATTCAGTCTTCCCAGCCCGGTGCAGGTCTACAATTTTGTGTCTGGTGTCCTTTGACAGCTCTTTGGTCTTGGCCATAGTGGAGTTTGGAGTGTGATTGTTTGAGGTTGTGGACAGGCGTCTTTTATACTGATAACGAGTTCAAACAGGTGCCATTAATACAGGTAACGAGTGGAGGACAGAGGAGCCTCTTAAAGAACAAGTTACAGGTCTGTGAGAGCCAGAAATCTTGCTTGTTTGTAGGTGACCAAATACTTATTTTACCAAGGAATTTACCAATTCATTCATTAAAAATACTACAATGTGATTTCCTGGATTCTTTCCCCCCATTCTGTCTCTCATAGTTGAAGTGTACCTATGATGAAAATTACAGGCCTCTCTCATCTTTTTAAGTGGGAGAACTTGCACAATTGGTGGCTGACTAAATACTTTTTTGCCCCACTGTAGTATCAGAGGTAGAATCAGAGGTAGAATCAGCAGTTATACCTGGAGAAGTGTCCGTCCTGTCTGTCATCCTGTCGGTCATCCTGTCTGTCCTCCTGTGTAGTTATCAGACTGTCAGACCGACACGCCCTCGCTGGCTGATCCATTCACACTGGTTCGGTTCACCAATACTGCGCCTCTGATTCTACCTCCAGAGGTGTATCAGCGCCGAATTTCACCCCTCGCTGCCTCTGAGACTTTCACAGAGGAGGAGGCGGAGAATTGGCGCAGGATCCCCACATTCAAATGCCAGTGTGAATGAGGCTGCTGACTCACAGGAAGTTCCTCTGTGTACCTTTCAGTGTAAAAGACTCAACGCTGCAACCTGAAGCTTCTCCCCCTCAGGTGTGTCCTCTCACCTGTCCTGGATCTGTCTGTCTGTCTGTTTGGATCATTTCTGTCAGAACCAACATTTCCCCTCCCCCCCCTTCAGGATGGCACCCCGCCCCCTGACCACGATCACCATGGCAACCAGGACCAGGGTACCATAAAGTATCATCCTCTGTCAGAAAGCCCCGCCCACTCAGCCACCCAAGGTCCGCCCAGGCCGCCGCCCCCCAAACTGCCCCCCAACAGACTCAGCAGCCTGGGTGAGAGCTACAGAACCAGGACAGTTCGTCATTCTCTAACTATAGTCAGACAGTCAGGCTAACTATAGGCTAACTGTCTGGCTAACTGTCAGACAGTCAGGCTAACTGTAGGCTAACTGTCAGGCTAACTGTCAGACAGTCAGGCTAACTGTAGGCTAACTGTCAGACAGTCAGGCTAACTATAGGCTAACTGTAGGCTAACTGTCAGACAATCAGGCTAATAATAGGCTAACTGTAGGCTAACTGTAGACTTCACGGACACCTGGTGTAGTCATCACACACCTGAAGCTTCTTCCAGGTGTCCTCAGTCTCTCTGATGTCCTGTCTTTGTGTCTGTAGTGAATGGCCCGTCCTCCTCTGAGCAGCAGTCTGCAGCACCTCCTGCTGTCCATACCAGGAAACATCCTCCTCCTGTAAGACAACCTCATCATATAAATGTGTATTATGATGTTTAATGATGTTGTGATGGAACATTATAATTATCATGCTGGAACCTTGTTTCCAGAATGACCTCACTTGAAGATGTTACTGAGTTTTTTTTATATTGATTCAAAGCTTCTTCACAAGTTTTTATCAGAGTGTTGACTGACTCCATGTTTGTTCTGATTTAATCAAACAGAACAGGAGGACACATTGATTTATTTGATTTGTTATTGACTGTCCTGTCACTATTATAGTGACATATAGTGACCTAATGTGATATAATGTGACTTAATGTGACCTAATGTGACCAAATGTGATATAATGTGACATAGAATGAGATCTGACTGCTCATTTGTTCACAGAGTTTGTGCCCTAGATCCATAAAATTGTTTTTTTTGTGTTGTTACACTGACGTCAGTGTTTGTTTCCTCATCAGAAACCAGTCAGCAACGGACTCCCACCTACACCTAAAGTCCATGTAAGTCCTCAACACACACAAACACACACACTCACTGATGTCATACATTTCCGTACCTGAACCTTCAAGGAGTTCAAAATGCTCAAGACTGAAACTCACCTGTTCAGATTGAAACTCACCTGTTCAGATTGACTGTCAGGCTAACTGTAGGCTTACTATCAGATAGTTAGGCTAAACTTCAGGCTAATTGTCAGACAGTCAGGCGAACGATAGGCTAACTGTCAGGCTTACTTTAGCCTTACTGTAGGCTAACTGCCAGGCTAACTGTAGGCTAACTGCCAGGCTAACTGTCAAGACTGAAACTCACCTATTCAGACTGAAACTCACCTGTTCAGACTGAAACTCACCTATTCAGACTGAAACTCACCTGTTCAGACTGAAACTCACCTGTTCAGACTGAAACTCACCTGTTCAGACTGAACTGAATATCAGAGTTGCACTAAAACACAGAATACAAACATCATAATATTAATGACAGCTCAAGGGATTGCAATTCTAAAAAGATATTTAAATGAGGAAACAGCTGGTTCTGAAATAGTCACAGGTCCTACAGAGGATCTCAGGCTGGACTTGGGACTGGTTTGGTGTCAGCAGGTCAGGAAATCCTCTCAGACAGAAAACAGTGAGTGTAATCTGACCATGAAGTAACAGTTTACATTTTAATATTGTTTGCAGATAGAAAAAAAAGAACAGATGTATTTAAATGCTGTGAAACTTGTGAGATGTGGTCAATAGTTTGCAGCTGCTGATTGATCTGAGTTTAACTGCAGGAAGTTTTGTGATGGTCAGTTTTTAACGTCCGTAATACAGATTGTTGTTTCTCAGCTGTGCTGTTGGAAAGTGATGTAGTGCTGTTAAAGGTTTCAGTCCATCATGAAGAACTGAACCCTGAAGTAACCTGAGAGGTGCAGAAACATGGAGATGAGACTGTACTGGAGTACATGGAGATGAAACTAAAGCAGATGTTGGGATATGATGCTGACCCTGTTTGAACAGAACTATGCGAAACGGAAGTCTGTTCACTGTAAAGACGAGCTGCTGTCTGTTTCTCCTCAGATGGGAGCTTGTTTCTCCAAAGTTTTTAATGGCTGTCCTCTGAAGATTCATTCTGCTGCCTCCTGGATCAACCCCGACACCAGAGGTACGATGACCTCTGTGAGACTCTGACCTCTGTCTTCATCAGCTGCTTTAGTGACGCTCAACCAGGAAGGGTTTGGGTTTGGGTTTCCATGTGTGTCTAATGCCATCAGTATCTGATGTTTCTGTCAGGACTGCAGTATTTCTGATGTGGTTGTATTTGTGTGTTTCAGATCAGAACCTGATCTTTGGAGCTGAGGAGGGAATTTACACCCTGAACCTGAATGAGCTGCATGAGAACTGTATGGAACAGGTGAGGGGCAGGAAACTGCAGCCAGACTCAAACAAAACCACCAAGAGAGCTCTGCTGGACCACCAGGTCCAACAGGTGCACCTGACCCAGCTGATGCAGTCTCAGCTGATCCAGGTCTTCCTGGAACCTGGGTCTGAAATGATGCAGACTGCAGTTGTTCTGTCTCGTGTTGATTTTTTCACGGTTACTGAATCAAATAAACAGCAGCTGTTTGAAAGTGTGAGACGCCTGCAGGACTCGCATTAATCTGCAGACTGTCAGCATCTGGTCCAGAATCAGGTCCAGACTGGAGTTTCCATCTGCACCAACATTAGTGTCAGTACATCATTCTGCTCTTCATTGTTCCCGTGTCTCCTGGTTTACAGTCCTCTGCCGTCAAAGTATCTCAAAATGTAGATTTTGTATAAAGATGCTTCTGGTTGACCTTCGGCAGAGACTCCTAAACCGATCCTGAACTGGGACCACTGAGGCCACAAAATCAGTTTTATTCACTAAAAATGAATCAAATAATCATAAAAAACAACAAAAAAAACATCTTTGTGTTTGGACGCTTGAAGCAAACAAACAAAACAGTAAAAAGAAAAACAATAAAATCAGAAGTGAGCCGACACAGAGCACCTGTGATTTAAAGGGGCTGAGACAGTTCAGAGTTCACGAGGGTTTGTAGTCCAGATGAAGAGACTGCAGCAGAGTCTTGTTCAGGATCTGAGCTGGTTTCTATCTGCTGGACTCGTTTCTGCAGAATGAATCACTGACAGACAGTTTTGTATCTGCAGCTGTTTCCTCGCAGGTGTACCTGGGTGTACGTGATGAACAATACCCTGATCTCCATCTCAGGTGAGTCATCACAAACAGCTGGAACAACGACGACTCGTCATTATTTTGCTGATCAGGAACTTTAATTGATTCACAGACATGTCGGTGACACAGTTTTAACAGCCGAAACACAAAGCTGATATTGATTGTTTCAATAATCAGTTCAATAGGACACACCTGTTGCACAAGGTCCACTAATGTTGCTTTTTGTAGAGTGCGTGGGTTCAGTCTGCTCAGGTGTTTTACAGCTAATAAGATCAAAACAGCTGTCTCATCTCATTTTGATGTTTTGATCAGTGTTCAGTAAAAATACAGGACTTGGCCTCGCTGTTCCAGATGTTTCACAGACTTTATAAGAACATGCTCGTCTTTTTTCTCTCCATTCTGTCCAACAAGACTCGAAAAAAAAAACATGAATAAATCTCATCTCTGTGACAATAAAGAGCTTTGAACCAAACTGAGGATGAAGATCAAGTCATGAGTGTCATACTAATAATAATCAGGTCATAAACAAACGTTTAAAAAGAAAGAAGTTAAATCACTGATTATGATCAATAATCACTGTAATAACAAATCAAAGAGCATCATGAGTACACTGAAACAATGTTTAGTTCTTACATACATATACAGTGCTGTGAAAAAGTCTTTGCCCCTTTACAGATTCCTTTTGTTGTTGTATTTTTTGTCACACTTACATGTTTCAGATCATCAAACACATTTTAATATCAGACAAAGATAACCTGAGAAAATACAAAATGCAGTTTTTAAATGATGATTTCATTTATTAAGGTAAAAAAACTATCCGAACCAACCTGGCCCTGTGTGAAAAAGTAATTGCCCCTAAACCTAATAACTGGTTGTGCCACCCTTGGCGGCAACAACCGCAATCAAGCATTTGTGCTAACTGGCACTGAGTCTTTCACATCGCTGTTTGGAGGGTTTTCGAGCATGAACGGCCTGTTTAAGGTCATGCCACAGCATCTCAATCGGATTTAAGTCCGGACTCTGACTAGGCCACTCCAGAACCTTCATTCTGGTTTTTGAGCCATTCAGAGGTGGACCTGCTGGTGTGCTTCGGATCATTGTCCTGCTGCGTAACCCAAGTGTGCTTGAGCTTAAGGCCACGAACTGATGGCTGGACATTCTCCGTCAGGATTTTCTGGTAGAGAGCAGAATTCACGGTTTCATCAATTACGACAAGTCGTCCAGGTCCTGAAGCAGCAAAGCAGCCCACAACCATCACACCACCACCATGTCTGACTGTTGGTATGATGATCTTTTTCTGAAATGCTGAGTTAGTTTAACAGCAGATGTAACGGGACGCACACCTTCCAAAAAGTTCCACTCTTGTCTCGTCAGTCCACAGAATATTTTCCCAAAAGTCTTGTGGATCATCAAGACGTTTTATGGTAAATTTGAGATGGGCCTTTGTGTTCCTTTTGGTCAGCAGTGGTTTTCACCTTGGAACTCTCTCATAGATGCCATTTTTGCCAGGTCTCTTTCTTATTGTTGAATCATGAACACTGATCTAATCTTAACTAAGACAAGTGAGACTTGCAGTGCTTTAGATGTTGTTCTGGGTTCTTTTGTGACCTCCTGAATGAGTTGTCGATGTGCTCTTGGAGTAGTCTTGGTAGGCCGGCCACTCCTGGGAAGGTTCACCGCTGTTCAATGTTTTCTCCATTTGTGGATAATGACTCTCACTGTGGTTCGCTGGAGTCCCAAAGCCTTAGAAATGGCTCTGTAACCCTTTTCAGACTGATCACTGACTCATCTGTTCTTGAATTTCTTTGGATCGGGGCATGATGTGTTGCTTTTTGAGATCTTACTTCATGTTGTCAGACGTTTCTGCCAGGCTAGTTTTAATACTTCTTTTGTTCTGTAGCTGGCCATTTTCGCAACAATGGATCATGGTGGCGCGTGTGGTGGTGATGCGCTCTCTCAATTCGTACTTCAGCTAAATCAGGCAACTCCAGTTTGTGCTTTAATAAATGTTCCACAAATGTAATCATTGATGGTGCGTCAGCTTCCAATTCCTCTTTGACACTGTGTATTCTAATATTTTCTCTTCTGAACCGTCCCTCCAGGTCTGTCAGCTTAGTATCCATTTCAATATGCAGTTTAAGCATCTCTGTTACTGCTTCCTCATTAGTTTTTATTCGAGTTTCAGCATCCATGATCCTTTCCTCAGCCTCTTCCACTCTTTTGTTTGTCTTATTTATGTCCTCTCGGAGTCCCTTAAGCTATGCATCATTATCTTTCCTAAATTCCCTCAGTTCTCTGAGTATAAGGTCCAGGCTCGCGTTGCTAGCTTGTTCCCCTTCGCCTGTTAGCATGTCGTTGTCCTCCACGGCGCTGCCAGCAGGTGAGGTCTGGTCGTCTCCGTCTCCCTCATGTAACTCACACTGTGTAGATTTCTTTATGATTTTGCCTCTTGGCATCTTAAAGCCCTCACCTAGTTTTTTACTTTAGCACTAGTCGTTATGAATTCGAGTCACTGTGGGCTGTTTTTATCTCCAAGGTCGCGAGCGCGTTCTCCTATACTGCCATCCTCTTTCACGCCAAACTGGAAGTCCTATTTAAGTGATTTCTTGATTCTACAGGTGTGGCAGTAATCGGGCCTGGGTGGAGCTAGTGAAATTGAACTCAGCTTTCCAAAAAATGTGGTGAATCACAGTTCATTCCTGATTTAACAAGGGGGGCAATTACTTTCTCACATAGGACAAGGTTGGTTTGGATAGCTTTTTTCACTTAATAAATGAAACCATTATTTAAAAACTGCATTTTGTATTTTCTCAGGTTATCTTTGTCTGATATTAAAATGTGTTTGATGATCTGAAACATTTAAGTGTGACAAAAAAGCAAAAACAAAAGAAATCTGTAAAGGGGCAAATACTTTTTCACAGCACTGTATATGTATACTGTGTGTGTGTGTTAACTGAGCCCTGAGTCTTGTCTGCAGGTAAAGCCTCTCAGCTGTACTGCCACAGTCTGGCCGGTCTGTTCGATCAGGCTCGACACAAACAGAAGCTTACCATTTCCATCTCGACTCACCGTCTGCCCGACCGCATCTTGCCACGGTCAGTTCCTCTGAAAACATCCCACATGTTAAAAACTTTGAACACACTAAAAGCGGCCCGTCAGTGGTTCTGCACAGTGTGGGGATGGTTTCCTTTACACACTGACGCAGGGTCTGATCCTCCATCAGTTTGTTTCTGGCCTGATCGTAGTCTGCCTCAACCTCTGTTCACCTCCTGGTCAGTTCAGGAGTTGGTGCAGAGCTGCTAGCATGACTGCAGACTTTCTGTCGACAGAGATTGTTTAAAATGAACATGTGTGATGAGCAGAAGCTGTTTGGCATCTCCTGAAGCATTATGGGTAGTGTTCAGGAACTCTTTTGGAAACTATGAAAATGTTTTACGTGTGAAGGAGTTTTGTGTCACTGTAACCCAGGTCGTCACCACTTGAGCTGATGGAAACACACGAGTGCATCACGTCAGTTCAAAGCTTTTGTGACGTTACAAGTGAAACTTTCTAGCTCAACGACGACCTTCAGCTGCTCACAGCTCAAACTGCTGATTGTCTTTTTGTCTTCAGGAAGTTTTCCATCTCCAACAAGATTCCCGACACTAAAGGCTGTCTGAAATGCTGTGTAGGTAAGTCATACACCATTTCCCATCATGCATGTGTGCATAGTCTCAGCAGCAGAGATCCAGGTGGATGTGGAGGGGGTGCTGTGGTTCATGATCAGCTCCTGTTGAGTCGAGTATCATTCACAGGATCAGAGGCTAAGAGACACAGTCAGGGTCGATAGCGTTCAACAGAAAACTGGTGCTAAAGTTGACTCATGGATTGTAAAGAAAACCTCATACTAAGCGTTAGCGGTTATAAACTCATTAGCTGACAGAACCACCTCATAGAGGAACTCACCTGTGACTGTTTACTTACCGACAGGTGGATAGTCTACTTTAAATGAAAAGCATCTGTCTTTGTTTTACAAAGATCAACTGTGAGCGTAGCATAGGATGGAGACCAGCAGGCACTCACCTACACCACGCCTACACCTGTAATGATCTTCCCCCCCTCCCTACAGTGAGAAACCCCTACACGGGTCATAAGTACCTGGGTGGAGCCTTCCAATCAGGTGTGGTCCTGCTGGAGTGGGTGGAGCCGATGCAGAAATTCATGCTGGTCAAGGTGAGAAAACAGAAGTTATGTGGTTGTGATGTTGTCTTCACCTCAGAGACGGGCTGCTGATCAGGATCCTCCTCACACCGCAGAGTCCTCCAGGACCAGTTTAGAGAGAACTCATCTGGGCTACCTGACCCAAACCAGGACAAGCATTACATAAGAACAGATGTATAACTCTTTACATGTGTCCTCACCAGAATGTGGACTTCCAGCCTCCGTGTCCTCTGGAGGTTTTAGAGCTTCTGGTTGTCCCAGAGCAGCCGTACCCTCTGATCTGTGTTGGCCTCAACAAAGGAACTGAACCTAACCAGCCCGTCAGCTTCCAGACCCTTGACCCCAACTCTTCCTGTCCCACCCCCCTTGACACAGGTACAACCCCTCCTGACACAGGTACAACCTCCCTTGACACAGGTACAACCTCCCTTGACACAGGTACAACCCCCCAGACACAGGTACAACCCCTCCTGACACAGGTACTACCCCCCTTGACACAGGTACAACCTCCCTTGACACAGGTACAACCCCCCAGACACAGGTACAACCCCTCCTGACACAGGTACTACCCCCCAGACACAGGTACACAGGTACAACCCCTCCTGACACAGGTACTACCCCCCAGACACAGGTACACAGGTACAACCCCTCCTGACACAGGTACAACCCCCCAGACACAGGTACACAGGTACAACCCCTCCTGACACAGGTACAACCCCCCTTGACACAGGTACAACCCCCCAGACACAGGTACAACCCCTCCTGACACAGGTACAACCCCCCAGACACAGGTACACAGGTACAACTCCCCCTGAAACAGGTACACAGGTACAACCCCTCCTGACACAGGTACACCCCCCCTGGACACAGGTTCACAGGTACACAGGTACAACCCCCCTTGACACAGGTTCACAGGTACACAGGTACAACCCCCCTTGACACAGGTACAACCCCTCCTGACACAGGTACAACCCCCCTTGACACGGGTTCACAGGTACACAGGTACAACCCCCCTTGACACAGGTACAATCCCTCCTGACACAGGTACACAGGTACAACCCCCCTGACACCTGACACAGGTAAGCAGGTACAACCCCTCCTGACACAGGTACACAGGTATAACCCCCCCCGACACAGGTAAACAGATACAACCCCCCCTGACACAGGTACACAGGTACAACCCCCCCCCCCCGACACAGGTAGAACAGGTAAAACTCCTCCTGACACAGGTAAAATTCCTCCTGACTGTTAAAACTCCTCCTGACACAGGTACAACCCCTCCTGACACAGTCCAAACTTTGGTCTCCTTGCAGAAAACCCCCAGAGTTGTGTGATCCACATCACTCAGCTGGAGAGAGACACCGTCCTGGTCTGTATGGACCGTAAGTTCAACTAAACAATTTTGTTTTGATGAATGTAAATAACACTTAATTATTCCAATGATACATTTCTGATTTGAGATCAGAGATGACCAGAGTTCTTTGTTCTGTCACCTTCCTGCAGGATGTATAAGGATCGTGAACCTTCAGGGGAAGCTGAAGTCCAGCAGGAAGCTGTCAGCTGAGCTCACCTTCAACTTCCAAATCGAGGCGATCGGTAAACCACCTTAAATCTGCTGCAAACAATCTCACACGCTGCCATATTACAACCCACACCAACCTGTCTGTTCGTCCTCCTCCTTCAGTGTGTCTACAAGATAGTGTTTTGGCTTTCTGGAGACACGGCATGCAGGGGCGGAGCTTCAGATCTAACGAGGTAGTCATCCAATCAGACATCACGAACCTGCTCACCCTCCTGCTGAGTTCTAACGTGTTTGTTTTCTGTCTGCAGATCACTCAAGAGATTAGTGACATCAGCAGGATGTTCCGCCTGCTGGGCTCCGACAGGTGAGACACATCTGTCAGCTCACCTGTCTGTTGACCTGTCTGTCAGTTCACCTGTGTGTTGACCTGTCTGTTTACCTGTCTGTCTGTCTGTCTGTCTGCAGGGTGGTGGTTCTGGAGAGCAGAGCGACAGATAACCCGACTGAACACAGCAACCTGTACATACTCGCTGGTCACGAAAACAGCTACTGACAGCAGGACTTCACCAGTCCTGACCAGAACTTATCCAGTTCAACCCAGGACCAAGCTAGGACCGAACCATGACCAAGCCAGAACCAAACCAGAACTGAACTCAAACCAGTTCAAATTAAGCTCTAAATCAGGAATGCCCCAGTTACTAGTCTGTTCTTGTATAACTGTCATCCAAAACCAGACCCGGGTCCTGTACTGTAGATTATTCGTCCACTCTCCATTTTAGACCTCTTGAATTAGATCCCCATAGTCGTCTCAAGCTGGACCTCAGCAGGTCTGGACCAGAAACATGAAGTAGAACTGGATTGAGAACCAGACTGACCCGTTGAGATGACTCCTGAACAGAAAGAGTCCAACTGTCTGTGGAACTGAAACACTGAGTGGGTCAGAATTATAAATAGACTATTATATCGTAGTTTTTACTGTACTCGTAGAGTAGAACTGTATGTGTGTCTGGGTGATGCTGAAGATGGTTCTGAGAGGGCAGCATGAACAATACAGACGAACACTTTCAACCGTTGATCACTGCTGAATGAATGAAACACAAAGTTCAGCTGATGTGCATTAAAAGGTCAGAAATAAAAGACACAAACAACAACACATCATCAGACGTAAGTACAATCATAAGACTCAAAATAACATCATGAATATTCAAACATCAAAATAAGGTTCTTGTCACTTTGTGTGTCACAGTTCTATCACACAGTTTCGATCTGAAGCCATCTTTGTGTATAATCTTATGAAAACCAATGTGAAAACAATATGAAAGGTGCCTCCAGCAGTGAATGATCAGCTGTGTGTGCAGCTACTCTCATCAGCTGATTGTTCATCTATCAGAGAAGAGCTGGTGAACACAGACGAGCCTTCAGACGAGAAGACTGAGACGGATCAGGACACACGAACATGATGAACACATGAATCATGATGTTGATGTGTGACTGTTGACTTGGTCCCAGTCGGTGTGGTTGATCAGATATCTGTGCGATAACTCACTGAACTCACACATTAGTTCACCCCACAGGTCCACACGATCCTCAGAGGGTCTCCTGCATTGACGTGTTGTTGAGAGGTGTGTAACACATCTATCGACTCCTGACATCAGTGAACACAGAGCTGTTGTACCTGAGCTCACATGCATGAGGCAGAAGTGATGTAACAAAGGCAACTTCCATGAGAAACCTGATGTGGAGGTCACATGTTCAGTCGGTCTGTCCATCATCAGTCTGTATATGAGGATTCACTTTTATTCTTTTTAAAAATCTTTTTTATATCCAAATACTGTCAAATTAAAAGTCCTTTTTACTCTGATGACTGTGTCAGTTTGAATCATTAAAGTTTTTCTCATCCTCAGTCAGCCTGTCACTTCCTGTTTCATGTCGTATCAATAATAACCATCAACAGAGAAACACGCTGATGATTCAGGGCCAAACGGATAAAATGAAACAGGGAAGAAAAGAATAAAAGCTGGTCGGACACTTCTGTGTTGATAAACTGATGTCTGACGGAAGAAGAAAAAAAAAAAAAACCTTCATGACTTTTAATCTGCAAGCTTTTATTTTGAAGTATTCGAAGCGTGCAGTCCACCGGAAACAGAAGAAGAAGCAGTCGTGTCGGAGTGATCGACGGACGGGTTCAGTAGCTGCACACCCACCTGGCGGCGGACAGGTGCGACCAGAACCAGGTGAGACAAACATCTGCTGGATGACTGTTTAGACCCGGTCCGGCCCGGTCTGGAGACACGCGCTAACTGTGCTAACCAGGCTAATTGCTAATGCGGTGCATGCTAACCATGTTGACAGTGCTAAACCCGGTCCAGTTCTGGTCCCTGTTATAGCTGAACCGTGTCGTCCTCTGTGGTCCTGGTGGTCCAGTTGGTAGTTCGGGATGAACTGAGACAGTCTGAGGCTGCTCAGCGGCATGTGGTCGACTGTTGGAACCGAATTCTGGGTTGACCTACTTTCTCTCCCGGACCCCTGCCTGGCGGATACAACAGCCGGCGGTCCGGAACCAGACCCGAACCGGTTTACACCGAAAACATATGTTTAACCCTACGGTTGTCATGTGTGTACCAGATCTGTAGAGGTTTTGGTCCACTTCCGATCCTTCAGGTTCGGATAGAAAATAAACAAACACTGTGATCCGGGTTATCCACTCTGGATCCAAGAAGTACTGCAGTGTTCGGGTGGATCGGGCTGGTTCGGTTTAAATAATTAAACTGGTTCAACTTCGACTGGTTCACTGATTTAATCAAATGAAATATAAAATAATGATTCACGGTTTGTTTACTGGAAGTCTGACTGACTTTCAAAGTAAAAGAAAATTTCAGCTTGCAGGTAGAGTCAGTGTCAGAGGTAGAGTCAGTGTCAGAGGTAGAGTCAGTGTCAGAGGTAGAGTCAGTGTCAGAGGGAGAGTCAGTGTCAGAGGTAGAGTCAGAGGTAGAGTCAGTGTCAGAGGTAGAGTCAGTGTCAGAGGGAGAGTCAGTGTCAGAGGTAGAGTCAGTGTCAGAGGGAGAGTCAGTGTCAGAGGTAGAGTCAGAGGTAGAGTCAGCGTCAGAGGTAGAGTCAGTGTCAGAGGGAGAGTCAGTGTCAGAGGTAGAGTCAGTGTCAGAGGGAGAGTCAGTGTCAGAGGGAGAGTCAGTGTCAGAGGGAGAGTCAGAGTCAGAGGTAGAGTCAGTGTCAGAGGGAGAGTCAGTGTCAGAGGGAGAGTCAGTGTCAGAGGGAGAGTCAGTGTCAGAGGGAGAGTCAGAGGGAGAGTCAGTGTCAGAGGGAGAGTCAGAGGGAGAGTCAGTGTCAGAGGGAGAGTCAGTGTCAGAGGGAGAGTCAGTGTCAGAGGGAGAGTCAGTGTCAGAGGGAGAGTCAGTGTCAGAGGGAGAGTCAGTGTCAGAGGGAGAGTCAGTGTCAGAGGGAGAGTCAGTGTCAGAGGGAGAGTCAGTGTCAGAGGTAGAGTCAGTGTCAGAGGGAGAGTCAGTGTCAGAGGGAGAGTCAGAGGGAGAGTCAGTGTCAGAGGTAGAGTCAGTGTCAGAGGGAGAGTCAGTGTCAGAGGGAGAGTCAGTGTCAGAGGGAGAGTCAGTGTCAGAGGTAGAGTCAGTGTCAGAGGGAGAGTCAGTGTCAGAGGGAGAGTCAGTGTCAGAGGTAGAGTCAGTGTCAGAGGGAGAGTCAGTGTCAGAGGGAGAGTCAGAGGTAGAGTCAGTGTCAGAGGGAGAGTCAGTGTCAGAGGGAGAGTCAGTGTCAGAGGTAGAGTCAGTGTCAGAGGGAGAGTCAGTGTCAGAGGTAGAGTCAGTGTCAGAGGGAGAGTCAGAGGTAGAGTCAGTGTCAGAGGGAGAGTCAGTGTCAGAGGGAGAGTCAGTGTCAGAGGTAGAGTCAGTGTCAGAGGGAGAGTCAGTGTCAGAGGGAGAGTCAGTGTCAGAGGGAGAGTCAGTGTCAGAGGTAGAGTCAGTGTCAGAGGGAGAGTCAGAGGGAGAGTCAGAGGGAGAGTCAGTGTCAGAGGGAGAGTCAGTGTCAGAGGGAGAGTCAGTGTCAGAGGTAGAGTCAGTGTCAGAGGGAGAGTCAGTGTCAGAGGGAGAGTCAGTGTCAGAGGTAGAGTCAGTGTCAGAGGGAGAGTCAGTGTCAGAGGGTAGAGTCAGTGTCAGAGGGAGAGTCAGTGTCAGAGGTAGAGTCAGTGTCAGAGGGAGAGTCAGAGGTAGAGTCAGTGTCAGAGGTAGAGTCAGTGTCAGAGGGAGAGTCAGTGTCAGAGGGAGAGTCAGTGTCAGAGGGAGAGTCAGTGTCAGAGGGAGAGTCAGTGTCAGAGGGAGAGTCAGTGTCAGAGGGAGAGTCAGTGTCAGAGGTAGAGTCAGTGTCAGAGGGAGAGTCAGTGTCAGAGGGAGAGTCAGTGTCAGAGGGAGAGTCAGAGGGAGAGTCAGTGTCAGAGGGAGAGTCAGTGTCAGAGGTAGAGTCAGTGTCAGAGGGAGAGTCAGTGTCAGAGGGAGAGTCAGTGTCAGAGGGAGAGTCAGTGTCAGAGGGAGAGTCAGTGTCAGAGGGAGAGTCAGTGTCAGAGGTAGAGTCAGTGTCAGAGGGAGAGTCAGTGTCAGAGGGAGAGTCAGTGTCAGAGGGAGAGTCAGTGTCAGAGGTAGAGTCAGTGTCAGAGGGAGAGTCAGTGTCAGAGGGAGAGTCAGTGTCAGAGGGAGAGTCAGTGTCAGAGGGAGAGTCAGTGTCAGAGGGAGAGTCAGAGGTAGAGTCAGTGTCAGAGGGAGAGTCAGTGTCAGAGGTAGAGTCAGAGGGTAGAGTCAGTGTCAGAGGTAGAGTCAGTGTCAGAGGGAGAGTCAGTGTCAGAGGGAGAGTCAGAGGTAGAGTCAGTGTCAGAGGGAGAGTCAGTGTCAGAGGGAGAGTCAGTGTCAGAGGGAGAGTCAGTGTCAGAGGGAGAGTCAGTGTCAGAGGGAGAGTCAGTGTCAGAGGGAGAGTCAGTGTCAGAGGGAGAGTCAGTGTCAGAGGGAGAGTCAGTGTCAGAGGGAGAGTCAGTGTCAGAGGGAGAGTCAGTGTCAGAGGGAGAGTCAGTGTCAGAGGGAGAGTCAGTGTCAGAGGTAGAGTCAGTGTCAGAGGGAGAGTCAGTGTCAGAGGGAGAGTCAGTGTCAGAGGGAGAGTCAGTGTCAGAGGGAGAGTCAGTGTCAGAGGGAGAGTCAGTGTCAGAGGGAGAGTCAGTGTCAGAGGGAGAGTCAGTGTCAGAGGGAGAGTCAGTGTCAGAGGGAGAGTCAGTGTCAGAGGGAGAGTCAGTGTCAGAGGGAGAGTCAGTGTCAGAGGGAGAGTCAGTGTCAGAGGTAGAGTCAGTGTCAGAGGGAGAGTCAGTGTCAGAGGGAGAGTCAGAGGTAGAGTCAGTGTCAGAGGGAGAGTCAGTGTCAGAGGGAGAGTCAGTGTCAGAGGTAGAGTCAGTGTCAGAGGGAGAGTCAGTGTCAGAGGGAGAGTCAGTGTCAGAGGGAGAGTCAGTGTCAGAGGTAGAGTCAGTGTCAGAGGGAGAGTCAGTGTCAGAGGGAGAGTCAGTGTCAGAGGGAGAGTCAGTGTCAGAGGGAGAGTCAGTGTCAGAGGGAGAGTCAGTGTCAGAGGGAGAGTCAGTGTCAGAGGGAGAGTCAGAGGTAGAGTCAGTGTCAGAGGTAGAGTCAGTGTCAGAGGGAGAGTCAGTGTCAGAGGGAGAGTCAGAGGTAGAGTCAGTGTCAGAGGGAGAGTCAGTGTCAGAGGGAGAGTCAGTGTCAGAGGTAGAGTCAGTGTCAGAGGGAGAGTCAGTGTCAGAGGGAGAGTCAGTGTCAGAGGGAGAGTCAGAGGTAGAGTCAGTGTCAGAGGGAGAGTCAGTGTCAGAGGTAGAGTCAGTGTCAGAGGGAGAGTCAGTGTCAGAGGGAGAGTCAGTGTCAGAGGGAGAGTCAGTGTCAGAGGGAGAGTCAGAGGTAGAGTCAGTGTCAGAGGTAGAGTCAGTGTCAGAGGGAGAGTCAGTGTCAGAGGGAGAGTCAGTGTCAGAGGGAGAGTCAGTGTCAGAGGGAGAGTCAGTGTCAGAGGGAGAGTCAGTGTCAGAGGGAGAGTCAGTGTCAGAGGGAGAGTCAGAGGTAGAGTCAGTGTCAGAGGGAGAGTCAGTGTCAGAGGGAGAGTCAGTGTCAGAGGGAGAGTCAGTGTCAGAGGGAGAGTCAGTGTCAGAGGGAGAGTCAGTGTCAGAGGTAGAGTCAGTGTCAGAGGGAGAGTCAGTGTCAGAGGGAGAGTCAGAGGTAGAGTCAGTGTCAGAGGGAGAGTCAGTGTCAGAGGGAGAGTCAGTGTCAGAGGGAGAGTCAGTGTCAGAGGGAGAGTCAGTGTCAGAGGTAGAGTCAGTGTCAGAGGGAGAGTCAGTGTCAGAGGGAGAGTCAGAGGTAGAGTCAGTGTCAGAGGGAGAGTCAGTGTCAGAGGGAGAGTCAGTGTCAGAGGGAGAGTCAGTGTCAGAGGGAGAGTCAGTGTCAGAGGGAGAGTCAGTGTCAGAGGTAGAGTCAGTGTCAGAGGGAGAGTCAGAGGTAGAGTCAGTGTCAGAGGGAGAGTCAGTGTCAGAGGGAGAGTCAGTGTCAGAGGGAGAGTCAGTGTCAGAGGGAGAGTCAGTGTCAGAGGGAGAGTCAGTGTCAGAGGGAGAGTCAGTGTCAGAGGGAGAGTCAGAGGTAGAGTCAGTGTCAGAGGGAGAGTCAGTGTCAGAGGGAGAGTCAGTGTCAGAGGGAGAGTCAGTGTCAGAGGGAGAGTCAGTGTCAGAGGGAGAGTCAGTGTCAGAGGTAGAGTCAGTGTCAGAGGGAGAGTCAGTGTCAGAGGGAGAGTCAGTGTCAGAGGGAGAGTCAGTGTCAGAGGGAGAGTCAGTGTCAGAGGGAGAGTCAGTGTCAGAGGTAGAGTCAGTGTCAGAGGGAGAGTCAGTGTCAGAGGTAGAGTCAGTGTCAGAGGGAGAGTCAGAGGTAGAGTCAGTGTCAGAGGGAGAGTCAGTGTCAGAGGGAGAGTCAGTGTCAGAGGTAGAGTCAGTGTCAGAGGGAGAGTCAGTGTCAGAGGGAGAGTCAGAGGTAGAGTCAGTGTCAGAGGGAGAGTCAGTGTCAGAGGGAGAGTCAGTGTCAGAGGGAGAGTCAGAGGTAGAGTCAGTGTCAGAGGGAGAGTCAGTGTCAGAGGTAGAGTCAGTGTCAGAGGGAGAGTCAGTGTCAGAGGGAGAGTCAGAGGTAGAGTCAGTGTCAGAGGGAGAGTCAGTGTCAGAGGGAGAGTCAGTGTCAGAGGGAGAGTCAGAGGGAGAGTCAGTGTCAGAGGGAGAGTCAGTGTCAGAGGGAGAGTCAGTGTCAGAGGGAGAGTCAGTGTCAGAGGGAGAGTCA
>CM077786.1:35725101-35732601 GCA_039737535.1 Lagodon rhomboides
ATAATGTTTTGATTACATATTGATAGTGTTTGGATTACGTATTGGTGGTGAACAGGTAGATACCTGGGGATGACAGTGCCGGTGGTCAGTCACGTTCACATGATGGAGGACGGGAATACGTTTGAAAAAGGCGTTCAAACGTCGATCTTCCTGCCTGCTGAGTTCCAGAACAACCCCCCCCAACCCTCCGACCCCGACATCACCATCGTCCACAGAGAGCCAATCAGAATCGTCGCCAGGTCAGAGGCTCATCGTCATCATTAAGGCGGTGCTGCAGTAGTCATGAGGCCGATGGTCCCTGAACGCAGCACGGAGGAGCATCCGTCTGTGTGTCAGTGTGTATTGATGATGTGGTGCTCTCTGATTGGTTAACAGGCCGTTCTTTGGGACGACCACAGAGGAGACGGTGGGTCGTCAGATCAACCTGCTGTGGGAGATTGTGGGCGTCACCGACAACCTCCGCAGAGACGACTACATGGTCGCCGTGTACGAGAACCCCGGCGTTCCCCGCCGCAGGAACGAGATCTGGTTCATCAGACGTAACCTGTAGATGTTCTCCCATCATCCTCTGCTCCTTCACATCACCTCCTCTGATTGGCTGTTTTGTTATCTGCTCAGGCGCTCAATTCCTACAGCTGAGATTGATCTGGCCAATCAGAGCATTTCATGTTTGTTAGCAGGTCCTGACACTAAACCCCGCCCCTCTCTGACTAACTTACATCCCATTGGCCCGCACTTTCAAACGATCCCGTATCATATCAACAGGATGACATCACTTTATTTGATAAATTGATGATTGGCTATGATCTGGCCAAACAGAAGATGATGTCAGAGCGGACATGTTTGTGATGCAGGTAATCAATGAGTATTGATCAGATATGTGCTGAATAATTTAATAACACACACACACACACACACACACAGAGGCCAGTTTATCAGTAACAGATAGCTTAAAGGAACAGTTCAACATTTAGTCAAATCTTCTTCTCTCTCGAGTGTCACAGAACAGTAAATACACAGCCAGCCGCTAGTTAGCTTAGCATAAAGACTGGAAACAGAGGGAAACTGCTAGCCTGAGTCTGTCCAAACAATCTGATGAACAATTAATCTGAACAAAACTAAAAACAAACATCAGTGACTGTCACAGAGAGGAGCCAATGGTTGGTCCTGGTCCTGGTCCTGGTCCTGGACCTGGTCTGGAGTCCTGACGAGATGCAGTTGCAGGACAGACAGTTTGAAGTTGAACGAGAGAGAAACAGGAAGTGTTGCAGCTGTCCTCCTGAAGGTTTTAAAGGTTCAGTGTGTAAATAAATCAGGTGTATCAGATGTGTAGTGTGATGACGGTGTGACTGACAGGTGATCCCGGTGTTGTCTCTGCAGGTGTTTCAGCACCATCAGCATGTTGAACTGACTCTGACGTGGCTTCAGTCCCTCAGCTCTCCTTTTTATTTCCTCCATATTTGATGTGAAATCATTTTTAAAAACAAACTTCTTTGTGATTTTTGGTGCCTGTTTCTGAATTTAATACTTCCTGTTTGTTTTCACAGTCAAACTGTTTTATATTGTTTTTCCTTCTGTTCCAACATTTGTGTATAAAATGACAATAAAATCTGGTTTCAAAGGATTGTCTGTCCGTCTGTTTCTACTGCAGTATAACACAAAGTACTGCAGTATTTTGATCTCATGACTTCTGCGCTCTGACAGCCAGAACAGACCCGATGTGAAGGTTCACCTCAGTCCCTGACTGCAGAGGCCTCTTCCAGAAAGGAGGTTCAACAAACTCTGAGTCTGTCCCTGAACTCTGAGTTGACTTACTCTGAGATGAGAAACTCTGAGTATCCGGTTCCAGAACAGCTGATCTGAGTTAGGTAAGTCGACTCTGAGTATGTTAACTCTGAGTTGAGCTCGTGCCTGACGACTAGTAAAAAGCCATCATCAATGGAGCTCCGATACTGTGAGTCACCATGGCAACAGGGGAGAAAACAGGAAGCAGACGTTTTCTGGGAAAAACGAAGTAACACGGCTGCAGCGGTGATAAAAATCACTGACAGAGTTTTAGATGTGATCGTCTTTTCATTTTGAATTTAACATCACTTTCTTTTATATTAGCCTTTGAGGAAGTTGTTGGATGTTTTATTTTATTCTAGGCTATTTTATTTTATTTAAATCGTCTGAAAATGAAATATAAAAACAGTCTCACGATTGGCTCCTCACTTTGGTTTTATTTCACATATTAAACAAGTAAAAGTTTATTCAGTGGATATTTTAACTTGTAGTAGCTTTTACCACCAACAGATGCTGTTTAACACACATCTGTGTCCTGACATCCTGCTGAGTAGATGAACATGAAGTGGAGCTCACCTCCACCTCCACCACGTCCGACAGAGGCAGAGGAGCTGGTCCTGAGTCAGGTCGCTGGGTGAGGAGCTGGTCCTGAGTCAGGTCGCTGGGTGAGGAGCTGGTCCTGAGTCAGGTCGCTGGGTGAGGAGCTGGTCCTGAGTCAGGTCGCTGGGTGACCGGAGGCAGAGGAGCTGGTCCTGAGTCAGGTCGCTGGGTGAGGAGCTGGTCCTGAGTCAGGTCGCTGGCTGAGGAGCTGGTCCTGAGTCAGGTCGGGCAGAAGTCATTTAATCTTATACTCAATGCAGCGACAAACTAGAAACATGGACTTTGAAATCCCGTTGTTGGAAAAAATACAAAAGGCTAAACTGATGGTCACTTTTGTAGCTGTCTGTGGGAAATAAAGAAAGCCAAATGAAATGTGAGTTATTTCTCTTTTTCTGGCTGCTGGAAGGTGATTGATTAACCTGTGAAGTGATTAAAAAAACAAAGAGGATTGTTCAGATCTGAGAGCACGTCAGCGATGACGTGTAGCCTGATGTTCGCTGTGCGGCCGGAGAATATAAATGACGGACTGATGAGAAGCGGTCTACTGTTCGTTCAGTCCTCGTCAGGGAGCGAGAGCTCATCTAAATGAATCTAAACTCTCCTCCTGGTGTAAAACTATGAATTATTTCAGCTTCAACATGCTCGGACAGAGAAGGAAAGGACAGCCACTGTCAGACAGCTCCGTCACACTCAGGGTTTCTGCAGGTAAACCTGCCAGTGAGCAGGTGAGGTTCACACAGGAAGTTACCAGAGTAACAGACCCAGAGTTTAAGTGACCTCTCTGTCTGGAACTGAAAACTCAGAGTTTCTCTCATCTCAGGGTTAATAAACTCAGAGTTTCTCTCATCTCAGGGTTAACAAACTCAGAGTTTCTCTCATCTCGGGGTTAATAAACTCAGAGTTTCTCTCATTTTCGGGGTTAATAAACTCAGAGTTTCTCTCATCTCGGGGTTAATAAACTCAGAGTTTCTCTCATCTCGGGGTTAACAAACTCAGAGTTTCTCTCATCTCGGGGTTAATAAACTCAGAGTTTCTCTCATCTCGGGGTTAACAAACTCAGAGTTTTCACAAAACCTGCTTCCTGGAATACCCCCCAGGTGCTGCCTGCTGTGTTTACACTTCCTCTTCTTTTTTCTTCTTCTTCTTCTGTTTCTTCTGTTTCTTCTTCTCCTTCTTCTTCTTCTTCTCCTCTGTCTGTAGTTTTCACTGTGAAGCAGAGGATTGACCATATAAGGAGCGGCAGCGCCATAAAAGGAGACACCTTTCTTTATATGGAGGAAAGTAGTCCCGCTGTCCGAACAACACGTCGTGTTTTGTTATCACTCCGCGTCGCCTCCGTTAACTTCTCCTCTGTAATAATCCTGCAGAACTCATTAATATGACGTCTTTCATTAACTGCGCGGTGTTTCATAGGGTGGTGTGCGTGAAGTGCGGATTGCATGAAGATCTATATTGCACAGCGGACGGAGAAGTCATGTGTGCACATCCTTGGGCTGTGTGTGTGTGTGTGTGTGTGTGTGTGTGTGTGTGTGTGTGTGTTGGGGGCGGGGCCTCGCTGTGACGTAAACAGAACTTGTGTTTAACCAGCCGAAGCATATTAATGGCGGAAACACTGAGCTGGTGTCCCTCCGCGGTGCTTCGGCTGCTCGCGGTGATTCACGGAGTTTCCTGGCGGTCTACTTGTTACTAAAGTAACCGCTAACTGCTGCTAACTGTCTGTAGCCGTTTGCTAGCTGCTAGCTAGCCGTGCAGCGAGTCGTCCTGTCCGCCCAGTCCGCCCGGGAGTTCCGACCCGCGCGGTTCTGCTGGTGTTTACGCCGCTACCAAAGGAGCTGCGGAGCTCCGGACCGCCGGGAGGAGGTGTTCGGTCCCGGGTTCGGGGGGCGGGGTCCAGCGGGGAATGCTGGCGGCTAGCGGAGCCGGAATGGGCACCAGAACCGGAGCCGGGCGTGCGGGTAACGGAGCAAGGCTCAGCAGCCTGAACCCGGCGGCACCGGGACCGGACGCAGACACCGACGGAGGCCCGTTTGACGACAGAGACTACGGCACCGAGGTGGTCTACAGCGGCTCCGACCCGGACTCGGACTCCGGGGACGATGAAGACACGGCGGGTTCCGGCGGGGACAGGAGAGGCGTGAAGCGGGAGAGGAGCGAGAGGGAGGTGGGGCATCAGTCCGCGGCCTCGGCCGGGGGGCTGAGCGGGGCTTACGGCGGGGTCAGCCCCGCGGTGCCGGGAGCCAAACCCGGCAAGAAGACCAGAGGGAGAGTGAAGATCAAGATGGAGTTCATCGACAACAAGCTGCGGAGGTACACCACGTTCAGCAAGAGGAAGACCGGCATCATGAAGAAGGTGAGTGTGGACAGGCTGCAGGTCTGATGACATCAGTGTCAGAGGGAGGCAGAACTGGAGGTTTGATTGATCAGCCTGATTATTGATCGGACGCTTGTCAGCTGTCACCTGGACGGCGTGTCTCTGATTGCCACATGTTGTCATGCTGGATGTAAGTGAGGGTGGAGGGTCGGTCAGGTGTGCTGCTGTCAGCCAGTCACCGATGGTGACCGATGAGATGAGTGTTACTGTCACCATGATGTCAGCGTGCTTAGACTCAGGATTCAAAGTGATCATTCACAGGCGTGTGTGGTCCGAAGCAGAAGTGCTGCCGTGCAGACGGTGATGCAGCCGGTCAAGATGCTCTCAACAATGCAGCTGTAGAAGTAGAGAGCTGTAGAGGATCTCAGGCGACATGCCAAACTTCCTCAGCCTCCTCAGCCGCTGTTGGGCCTCTTTACCAGCTGTGTGGTGTCGAGTGACCAGGTGAGGTCCTCACTGAGGTGGACGCCCAGGTATTTAAAGCTGCTCACCCTCTCTACTTCAAGCTCCCGGCTGTACAGTGGCCCATGAGGTCTCCTCCTCTTCCTCATGTCCATTACCACCTCCTTCGTCTTGTCCGTGTTGAGGGTGAGGTTGTTGTCCTCACACCTGCTTAGGTACCTTTATCTGTGTGTGTGTGTGTGTGTGTGTGTGTGTGTGTGTGTGTGTGCATGTGTGTGTGTGTGTGTGTGTGTGTGTGTGTGTGTGCGAGAGCTTTCATCAGCCTCCTCTTCCTCCTGCAGGCATACGAGCTGTCCACGCTGACCGGTACTCAGGTGCTGCTGCTGGTTGCCAGTGAGACGGGTCACGTGTACACGTTTGCCACCAGGAAGCTGCAGCCAATGATCACGTCCGAGACGGGCAAAGCTCTGATCCAGACCTGCCTCAATTCTCCAGACTCGCCGCCTCGCTCAGACCCGTCCTCCGATCAGAGGATGAGCGCCACGGGCTTTGAGGAGACCGACCTCACCTACCAGGTGTCTGAGGCCGACGGCTGCCCCGAGGTCGCCAAGGTAACGCCACCTTCAGACAGGATTGGTAAATACTGGTGAATGTGACAGTAGACGGCCTGTGAAGTTAATAAAATAATGTGGTGTGGTGTTGTCGGGGCGTCCGGGGGGGTTTCTATTATAAATTGCGTGTCATTTGAAATTCATTCAGACTTGATTTTTTTGAAAAAGTGACAGCCCTATCAGGACCTGTGGACCTGTGGACCTGTGGACCTGTGGACCTGTGACTATCAGACCCTGTGGACCTGTGGACCTGTGACTATCAGACCCTGTGGACCTGTGGACCTGTGACTATCAGACCCTGTGGACCTGTGGACCTGTGACTATCACACTATGCAGTCCATAGACTATGAGCACTAGAGACTTCTGCCGAGGCTAACTTCCTGTTTAGCGCCTGGCTAACTTGATTGAGGATACAATGATGTAACTGTGTGGCTCTTCTAGATTTCCCAAATGTTACTGGACCAAATGGACCAGACTCTGACAGTAAACGGGTCGTGTCCCGGCGGGTTGTGACCCTAAAAAAGAATGTATCCACGGTTCTAAAGCCTCTTCTTTCACCATGTTAGCTTCTGTGAAAAGTATTTTTTGGCCGCAGGGCGTCACGTGACAATGTAGTTACACGGTTCGCCCACTATGAAAATTGGCTTCAACCCACGACCCACTTCCTGGAGCAGAGCGCCCCGAGCCCTAACCCTGTGACATCAGGCAGCCACCGTCATGCTGTCGTCTCATTGGCTGAAATGATCACAGGCTCTTTGGAGATGAGCTGCTCTTCAGCTGGAAAGTGGACGAAGCCAGGCAGCAGCAGCAGGGGGCGGAGCCATAAAACTGCGACCAATGGGACCGTTTCCCAGCAGCCTTCAGTCTGTACAGGAAGTCACAGAAACAGTCACTTCCTGTCAGATGTGATCTGATTGATTTAAATGTGATCAGACACATTGATCAGTGTTCAGTTGTTCATTCTGACATCACAGACTGTTAAATCTCTGCTCACAGATCACTTCTCATCACTTCTCACATAAATCAGCTTCATGTCAGTTTGCTGCTGATCCTGATCATGTGAGCAGAGCCGTGTCTCTCACTACATTAATACATCGACACATTCAAGTCATCGTGCCGTGGCGTCCTGCAGTCTGTGGAGAGCAGCTGCAGCGCCTCCATCCCACCAGATTACCGCTGACACGTGTGCATGATGTCAGACTACCTCATCTCCAATGAGCCTAATGACTTTCAGACCACAAGACAGAAAGTCAGACATTGACCCAGTCCAGCCTTGCAGACTCTGATGGTCCTAATTCAGACCAGATCAGGTGTTCCAGTTTCTCACCTGGACCTGTGTTCACTTCCTGTCCAGAGTCTAATCACAGCAGCCTCTGGGGAACATTAGGGGAAGGTGATGATGATTTGCTGTTGAGTTGTTGTACCTGTCTGTGTCCCTGCAGGATCTCGTCAAACCAGCGTTCACCATGTCTAACCTGCCCAGTGCCACACAGTCCACCCCTTCCTCCTCCTCCTCGTCCTCCTCCTCCACCTCAGTGTCCATGCAGGTGCAGACCAGTGCCCCCTCCTGGCAGCCCTCCTCCACCAACGGGACGGTGCTGAAGACATCAGCTGGTGTCGTACTTCCTGGTGGCTTCACGTTGATGTCAGGTAGGAGGGCACAGCTTCCTGTCACCTGTCCCTCTGTCTGTCATTGACTGGTCATGTGTGTTCTGCTTCACATCACAGCTG
>CM077786.1:35735101-35755101 GCA_039737535.1 Lagodon rhomboides
GCATGAATAAATACATCAAATCAATAATATCAGTGATCTCACAGAGGCTGCAGTGTTGTGACGATGAAGCAAAGATCTTCTTCTTCTCCCTGTTTGTTTATTTCAGACCAACAAATCACTGTTTTCAGTAAATTAAAGCGCTTTATCATCGGCCACTTCATCCTTTAGGCTCCCCTCTTGGATCCAAGCGCTTCGACCAGGGCTCAGGTCTGGAGCCGCAAACCAAATTAGTGTCTTAGAATGAAGCTAACGCAGCCTGGAAAGTCTAACTTAGCCTATGAAGATGATTAAAAGGCCTTAAGGAGCATTCCTCTATATTTTCACATGATGTGGGCTACTGGTGCAGTTATAGAATAAAAGAACTGGCCTACAATAAATAGAAATAAAGTAGCAATACAGAACTATAAACTTAAGTCCTCCCTGTGTTTGTGAAAATGTATGAAATAAAAAATAGCCTCATTTAACCTCATTTTTATCTTCAGCCACGTACAGCAATCAGCACTGGACTTGATCATCAAACACAGTGATATTAACTCGGGATCATTCGTTTAATCACAGCCTGATAGAACAGATACAGTTCTGTGTAGGAGAGAATGTGAGAATCACTGATGACGATAAGAATAGAAATAAACCACAGGGAGCCGCTGCAGACGGCCTGCAGAGTGCTGAACGGCCCCTGAATGTAACATGGAGCTGAAAGTGTTCTGATTGGATCCCACTGATGTCTCTCTGCAGCCAGTCTTCCTGCCTCCATCAGCTCCTCCTCCTCCTCGGTGGCCGGTCACATGATGTACCCCGGAGGTCACACGGTGATGTATGCCACACCGACGCCCTCGCTCGGCGATGGCAGCCTGACTGTCCTGAACACCTTCCCCCCGACAGGCCACGCCCAGTCACATGACCCAGGTACGCCTCGTTTCTGTGGTTGGAGCAGCTCGCAGCTGATGCAGGCAGCCGTCTCAGTGTTGCTGTTGTGTAACAGTTTGTTGGGTCTCTTGTCTTCCAGGTTCTCTCCCGCAGGTCTTCCTCACGTCTCTTCCTCCGGTCACTGCACAGATCCCCGTTTCTGCCGTCCAGCTCCACCCGGTAACTACCAGTGCTACGGATACTGCTGGTAGTACTGCTGGTAGTACTGCTGATAGTACTGCTGGTAGTACTGCTGGTAGTACTGCTGATAGTACTGCTGGTAGTACTGCTGGTAGTACTGCTGGTAGTACTGCTACCAGCTGATAGTACTGCTGGTAGTACTGCTGGTAGTACTGCTGGTAGTACTGCTGATAGTACTGCTGGTAGTACTGCTACCAGCTGATAGTACTGCTGGTAGTACTGCTGGTAGTACTGCTGGTAGTACTGCTGATAGTACTGCTGGTAGTACTGCTGATAGTACTGCTGGTAGTACTGCTGATAGTACTGCTGATAGTACTGCTGGTAGTACTGCTGGTAGTACTGCTGATAGTACTGCTGGTAGTACTGCTGGTAGTACTGCTGGTAGTACTGCTACCAGCTGATAGTACTGCTGGTAGTACTGCTGGTAGTACTGCTGATAGTACTGCTGATAGTACTGCTACCAGCTGATAGTACTGCTGATAGTACTGCTGGTAGTACTGCTGGTAGTACTGCTGATAGTACTGCTGGTAGTACTGCTGGTAGTACTGCTGGTAGTACTGCTGATAGTACTGCTGGTAGTACTGCTGATAGTACTGCTGGTAGTACTGCTGATAGTACTGCTGATAGTACTGCTGGTAGTACTGCTGATAGTACTGCTGGTAGTACTGCTGGTAGTACTGCTGGTAGTACTGCTGATAGTACTGCTGGTAGTACTGCTGGTAGTACTGCTGGTAGTACTGCTGATAGTACTGCTGATAGTACTGCTACCAGCTGATAGTACTGCTGATAGTACTGCTGGTAGTACTGCTGGTAGTACTGCTGATAGTACTGCTGGTAGTACTGCTGATAGTACTGCTGGTAGTACTGCTGATAGTACTGCTGGTAGTACTGCTGATAGTACTGCTGATAGTACTGCTGGTAGTACTGCTGGTAGTACTGCTGATAGTACTGCTGGTAGTACTGCTGGTAGTACTGCTGGTAGTACTGCTACCAGCTGATAGTACTGCTGGTAGTACTGCTGGTAGTACTGCTGATAGTACTGCTGATAGTACTGCTACCAGCTGATAGTACTGCTGATAGTACTGCTACCAGCTGATAGTACTGCTGATAGTACTGCTGGTAGTACTGCTGGTAGTACTGCTGATAGTACTGCTGGTAGTACTGCTGGTAGTACTGCTGGTAGTACTGCTGATAGTACTGCTGGTAGTACTGCTGATAGTACTGCTGGTAGTACTGCTGATAGTACTGCTGGTAGTACTGCTGATAGTACTGCTGGTAGTACTGCTGGTAGTACTGCTGGTAGTACTGCTGATAGTACTGCTGGTAGTACTGCTGATAGTACTGCTGGTAGTACTGCTGATAGTACTGCTGGTAGTACTGCTGATAGTACTGCTGGTAGTACTGCTGGTAGTACTGCTGATAGTACTGCTGGTAGTACTGCTGGTAGTACTGCTGGTAGTACTGCTGATAGTACTGCTGATAGTACTGCTGGTAGTACTGCTGATAGTACTGCCGATAGTACTGCTGGTAGTACTGCTGATAGTACTGCTGGTAGTACTGCTGGTAGTACTGCTGATAGTACTGCTGGTAGTACTGCTGATAGTACTGCTGATAGTACTGCTGGTAGTACTGCTGATAGTACTGCTGGTAGTACTGCTGGTAGTACTGCTGATAGTACTGCTGGTAGTACTGCTGATAGTACTGCTGGTAGTACTGCTGGTAGTACTGCTGGTAGTACTGCTGGTAGTACTGCTGGTAGTACTGCTGGTAGTACTGCTACCAGCTGATAGTACTGCTGGTAGTACTGCTGGTAGTACTGCTGGTAGTACTGCTGGTAGTACTGCTGATGATACTGCTGATGATACTGCTGGTAGTACTGCTGATGATACTGCTGGTAGTACTGCTGGTAGTACTGCTGGTAGTACTGCTGATGATACTGCTGGTAGTACTGCTGGTAGTACTGCTGATAGTACTGCTGATAGTACTGCTGGTAGTACTGCTGATAGTACTGCTGGTAGTACTGCTGGTAGTACTGCTGGTAGTACTGCTGGTAGTACTGCTGGTAGTACTGCTGATGATACTGCTGGTAGTACTGCTGGTAGTACTGCTGATGATACTGCTGGTAGTACTGCTGGTAGTACTGCTGGTAGTACTGCTGGTAGTACTGCTGATGATACTGCTGGTAGTACTGCTGGTAGTACTGCTGATAGTACTGCTGGTAGTACTGCTGATAGTACTGCTGGTAGTACTGCTGGTAGTACTGCTGGTAGTACTGCTACCAGCTGATAGTACTGCTGGTAGTACTGCTGGTAGTACTGCTGATAGTACTGCTGATAGTACTGCTACCAGCTGATAGTACTGCTGATAGTACTGCTGGTAGTACTGCTGGTAGTACTGCTGGTAGTACTGCTGGTAGTACTGCTGATAGTACTGCTGGTAGTACTGCTGATAGTACTGCTGATAGTACTGCTGGTAGTACTGCTGATAGTACTGCTGGTAGTACTGCTGGTAGTACTGCTGGTAGTACTGCTGATAGTACTGCTGATAGTACTGCTACCAGCTGATAGTACTGCTGATAGTACTGCTGGTAGTACTGCTGGTAGTACTGCTGATAGTACTGCTGGTAGTACTGCTGATAGTACTGCTGGTAGTACTGCTGATAGTACTGCTGGTAGTACTGCTGATAGTACTGCTGATAGTACTGCTGGTAGTACTGCTGGTAGTACTGCTGATAGTACTGCTGGTAGTACTGCTGGTAGTACTGCTGGTAGTACTGCTACCAGCTGATAGTACTGCTGGTAGTACTGCTGGTAGTACTGCTGATAGTACTGCTGATAGTACTGCTACCAGCTGATAGTACTGCTGATAGTACTGCTACCAGCTGATAGTACTGCTGATAGTACTGCTGGTAGTACTGCTGGTAGTACTGCTGATAGTACTGCTGGTAGTACTGCTGGTAGTACTGCTGGTAGTACTGCTGATAGTACTGCTGGTAGTACTGCTGATAGTACTGCTGGTAGTACTGCTGATAGTACTGCTGGTAGTACTGCTGATAGTACTGCTGGTAGTACTGCTGGTAGTACTGCTGGTAGTACTGCTGATAGTACTGCTGGTAGTACTGCTGATAGTACTGCTGGTAGTACTGCTGATAGTACTGCTGGTAGTACTGCTGATAGTACTGCTGATAGTACTGCTGGTAGTACTGCTGGTAGTACTGCTGATAGTACTGCTGGTAGTACTGCTGGTAGTACTGCTGGTAGTACTGCTGATAGTACTGCTGATAGTACTGCTGGTAGTACTGCTGATAGTACTGCTGATAGTACTGCTGGTAGTACTGCTGATAGTACTGCTGGTAGTACTGCTGGTAGTACTGCTGATAGTACTGCTGGTAGTACTGCTGATAGTACTGCTGATAGTACTGCTGGTAGTACTGCTGATAGTACTGCTGGTAGTACTGCTGGTAGTACTGCTGATAGTACTGCTGGTAGTACTGCTGATAGTACTGCTGGTAGTACTGCTGGTAGTACTGCTGATGATACTGCTGGTAGTACTGCTGATAGTACTGCTGGTAGTACTGCTGGTAGTACTGCTACCAGCTGATAGTACTGCTGGTAGTACTGCTGGTAGTACTGCTGGTAGTACTGCTGGTAGTACTGCTGATGATACTGCTGATGATACTGCTGGTAGTACTGCTGATGATACTGCTGGTAGTACTGCTGGTAGTACTGCTGGTAGTACTGCTGATGATACTGCTGGTAGTACTGCTGGTAGTACTGCTGATAGTACTGCTGATAGTACTGCTGGTAGTACTGCTGATAGTACTGCTGGTAGTACTGCTGGTAGTACTGCTGGTAGTACTGCTGGTAGTACTGCTGATGATACTGCTGGTAGTACTGCTGGTAGTACTGCTGATGATACTGCTGGTAGTACTGCTGGTAGTACTGCTGGTAGTACTGCTGGTAGTACTGCTGATGATACTGCTGGTAGTACTGCTGGTAGTACTGCTGATAGTACTGCTGGTAGTACTGCTGGTAGTACTGCTGATAGTACTGCTGGTAGTACTGCTGGTAGTACTGCTGGTAGTACTGCTACCAGCTGATAGTACTGCTGGTAGTACTGCTGATAGTACTGCTGATAGTACTGCTACCAGCTGATAGTACTGCTGGTAGTACTGCTGGTAGTACTGCTGGTAGTACTGCTGGTAGTACTGCTGGTAGTACTGCTGATAGTACTGCTGGTAGTACTGCTGATAGTACTGCTGATAGTACTGCTGGTAGTACTGCTGATAGTACTGCTGGTAGTACTGCTGGTAGTACTGCTGATAGTACTGCTGGTAGTACTGCTGATAGTACTGCTGGTAGTACTGCTGATAGTACTGCTGATAGTACTGCTGATAGTACTGCTGATAGTACTGCTGGTAGTACTGCTGATAGTACTGCTGGTAGTACTGCTGGTAGTACTGCTGATAGTACTGCTGGTAGTACTGCTGATAGTACTGCTGGTAGTACTGCTGGTAGTACTGCTGATGATACTGCTGGTAGTACTGCTGATAGTACTGCTGGTAGTACTGCTGGTAGTACTGCTACCAGCTGATAGTACTGCTGGTAGTACTGCTGGTAGTACTGCTGGTAGTACTGCTGGTAGTACTGCTGGTAGTACTGCTGATGATACTGCTGGTAGTACTGCTGGTAGTACTGCTGGTAGTACTGCTGATGATACTGCTGGTAGTACTGCTGATAGTACTGCTGATAGTACTGCTGGTAGTACTGCTGGTAGTACTGCTGGTAGTACTGCTGATAGTACTGCTGGTAGTACTGCTGGTAGTACTGCTGGTAGTACTGCTGGTAGTACTGCTGGTAGTACTGCTGATGATACTGCTGGTAGTACTGCTGGTAGTACTGCTGGTAGTACTGCTGGTAGTACTGCTGGTAGTACTGCTGATGATACTGCTGGTAGTACTGCTGGTAGTACTGCTGATAGTACTGCTGGTAGTACTGCTGGTAGTACTGCTGGTAGTACTGCTGATAGTACTGCTGATAGTACTGCTGGTAGTACTGCTGGTAGTACTGCTGGTAGTACTGCTGGTAGTACTGCTGGTAGTACTGCTGGTAGTACTGCTGGTAGTACTGCTGATAGTACTGCTGGTAGTACTGCTGGTAGTACTGCTGGTAGTACTGCTGGTAGTACTGCTGGTAGTACTGCTGGTAGTAGTTGGTAGTACTGCTGGTAGTACTGCTGGTAGTACTGCTGATAGTACTGCTGGTAGTACTGCTGGTAGTACTGCTGATAGTACTGCTGGTAGTACTGCTGGTAGTACTGCTGGTAGTACTGCTGGTAGTACTGCTGGTAGTACTGCTGGTAGTAGTTGGTAGTACTGCTGGTAGTACTGCTGGTAGTACTGCTGGTAGTAGTTGGTAGTACTGCTGGTAGTACTGCTGGTAGTACTGCTGGTAGTACTGCTGGTAGTAGTTGGTAGTACTGCTGGTAGTACTGCTGGTAGTACTGCTGATAGTACTGCTGGTAGTACTGCTGGTAGTACTGCTGATGAGTACTGCTGGTAGTACTGCTGGTAGTACTGCTGGTAGTACTGCTGGTAGTAGTTGGTAGTACTGCTGGTAGTAGTTGGTAGTACTGCTGGTAGTACTGCTGGTAGTACTGCTGATAGTACTGCTGGTAGTACTGCTGGTAGTACTGCTGGTAGTAGTTGGTAGTACTGCTGGTAGTACTGCTGGTAGTACTGCTGGTAGTACTGCTGGTAGTACTGCTGATAGTACTGCTGGTAGTACTGCTGGTAGTACTGCTGGTAGTACTGCTGGTAGTACTGCTGGTAGTACTGCTGATAGTACTGCTGGTAGTACTGCTGATGAGTACTGCTGGTAGTAGTTGGTAGTACTGCTGGTAGTACTGCTGGTAGTACTGCTGGTAGTACTGCTGGTAGTAGTTGGTAGTACTGCTGGTAGTACTGCTGGTAGTACTGCTGGTAGTACTGCTGGTAGTACTGCTGGTAGTACTGCTGGTAGTACTGCTGGTAGTAGTTGGTAGTACTGCTGGTAGTACTGCTGGTAGTAGTTGGTAGTACTGCTGGTAGTACTGCTGGTAGTAGTTGGTAGTACTGCTGGTAGTAGTTGGTAGTACTGCTGGTAGTACTGCTGGTAGTACTGCTGGTAGTAGTTGGTAGTACTGCTGGTAGTACTGCTGGTAGTACTGCTGGTAGTACTGCTGGTAGTACTGCTGGTAGTAGTTGGTAGTACTGCTGGTAGTAGTTGGTAGTACTGCTGGTAGTACTGCTGGTAGTAGTTGGTAGTACTGCTGGTAGTACTGCTGGTAGTACTGCTGGTAGTACTGCTGGTAGTACTGCTGGTAGTACTGCTGGTAGTAGTTGGTAGTACTGCTGGTAGTACTGCTGGTAGTACTGCTGGTAGTACTGCTGGTAGTAGTTGGTAGTACTGCTGGTAGTACTGCTGGTAGTAGTTGGTAGTACTGCTGGTAGTACTGCTGGTAGTACTGCTGGTAGTGCTGCTGGTAGTAGTTGGTAGTGCTGCTGGTAGTAGTTGGTAGTACTGCTGGTAGTACTGCTGGTAGTACTGCTGGTAGTACTGCTGATGGTACTGCTGGTAGTACTGCTGGTAGTTAGTAATACAGTTAGCATTAGCTGCTAGCAGCACTCGCTGTGCTGTCAGTGGGGCTCAGTTGACTTGATGTTGTTGTGTCTGTCCTTCAGATGGTCATCAGTCAGCAGAGCAGCAGCAGCAACCTGACGGAGCTTCAGGTCGTCAGTCTGGACGTCCACCAATCAAAAGACGACTGACTGTCCCGCACACACACAGCTGGATCTCCTCTGGACGTCATCACAGGCCCCATCCCAGCATTTACAGTTGAATCCAGAAGTTTACATACACGGTATAAAGACACATCAGCTTTCTGTCCTCACAGTCTGACATTAGATCAGACTAAACGTTTCCTGCTTCTGGTCCGTTAGGATCACCAAAAGGATTTAGATTTGCTAAATGCCAGAATAATGAGGGAGACAATGTTTTATTTCTTCAAAGTCAGAAGTTTACATACACTAAGATTACTGTGCCTTCAAACAATTTGGGAAAGCCCAGATGATGTCATCATGGCTTTGGAAGCTTCTGATAGGTTTATCAGAAGCTACATAACCCGGTTCTGTGTTGTCGTGTCAGCTGGGACAAACAGGGCTCATTAGGCTATGAGCCGCTTCACGTCATGTGAGCTTTGTTTTGAAAGGAACAGGAAGTCGCTCGTGTTATTTGTTGTTGTTGATTCTGAGGATTCTGATTGGCTTGCAGGGCTTCATCCTTCTCCCGACACACTGGCGCTCGACGGCGTATTTATGCGGGTTGATGTTAATGACAACTTTTTTGAAAACGATGTTGTGTGCTCGATGTTATTTTTGAAAACGGAGGGGGGAAATATTTGTTTCTCTAAATACCCTGCTATGTATAAACGTGGCCTGAGTTTATTAACCCTGAAATGAGGGAAACTCTGAGTTTTCCGTTTCACAAAGGGAGGTAACTCAAACCAGAGAAAGAGGGGTAACTCTACCTGTTTCACAGAGAGAGGTAACTTCAGCTCTCGGTCAGTTACCGTAGTAACAGACTCTATGAACCGAACCTGGTCGGGACCAGGTTTTTCTCAATGAACCTCGAGTTTCTCTCTGTCTCCGCCCACTTTCAGCCACACACGCCATTTCATTTCCTCTTTCATTCATTCAGTCAGCAGGTGAGTTTTGGCGTAGCCTCGTTCTGCCATCTGTCAAAAACCATTAAATAAATCAGAGTCAGTGTATCAGAAGTCCATTAGGCTCAGGAGGAGGCGACTTTTTCACGAACGTGTCCTTTTGACAACGATCCCGTGGATGAAGGTGCAGCATTACTGCGCAGAGAATTAAATATTCCTCCGGAGATGGTTATCAGACCGCACATAGATGTTTTAGCATTTCCAGACAATTATCTTTTTGAGCGGTTCCGCTTCACGTCACAGTCCATCATTTACCTACAGAACCCAACCCGTCCTCACATCTGCAGCATTACCAGCCGCAGTCATGCTCTCACATCCCAGCAGATAGTGTGTGTTGCACTGCGTTTCTCTGCAAATGGAAGTTTTTTGTACAATGTCGGAGATGCAGAGCACTTGAGCAAGGCAGCTGTATGCAGGGCGGTCAGAAAAGTGTGCCCCGCCCTGAAACGGCTTTTACCATGTTTGTCGTTTTAAAAACCTGTCAGAGCCATCGAGGAGGAGTTCCACAGGACTGCAGGTGGATGATGTAGGGATCTGTTCAATTCATTTTAAACTCTATTCTGTTAATGACATGAGCTGCAGCCTCAGACTGGGATTCCTAATTTTCACTTCTTTTAGGATTTCCCAGTGTGATTGGCTGCATAGACGGCACACACATCCCCATCACGGCTCCCTCAAGTCCATTCACAGCATAAATGTGCAGGTACATGTAGACTGACTTCTGTTTCAAAATGTTAAAGACTGCATCATAGTTCAACATCTGTCATTCTGCACTGTCAAGATCACATGTGATGCTGCATACATCATTTCGAATGCGGAGGCCAAGTGTGCTTCTCCCCCGCGGGATTGCACCTAAATGAAATAAATGAATATTCTACCATTCAAGTAGTTTTCCCTGTAATATTATTGTGATTGCAAAGGACTACATTTAAACTTACGCACTGACCTGAGCAGCAATGTTCTCCCACGCCGTCTCCCTCTCTTTTGCAGCTGCAGCAGTGTTGCACTTCTTTCTAAAAACGTGTTGAAACTCGCCGTATGAGCGCATTAGGATTTCCAATTCGAGGTTGCTGAAACACGTAGCGCTCCGCTTCCTCGTTGCCATGGTGACTCGTCGAATCGGGGCTCCATTGATGCGGCTTTTTATAGTTGTGTCGCACGCGCTTAACTCCAGGTGAAACTACTCCGAGTTGGTTAAACTAACTCAAACCCGCTGTTCTGGAACCGGAAACTCAGAGTTTCTATCTCAGAGCAGATCGACTCAGAGTTCAGGATTAGACTCAGAGTTTGTTGAACCTGCTTTGTGAAACGGACCCCAGGAAGAGAATTGTGGACTTCCACAAGTCTGGTTCATCCTTGGGTACAATCTCCAGATGCCTGAAGGAGCCACGTTCATCTGTTCTTATATCTTATTATACGCAAGTATACACACCATGGGAACGTCCAGCCATCATACCGCTCAGGAAGGAGACGGTTCTGTGTCCCAGAGATGAACGTGCTTTGGTGCGAAATGAGCATATCAACCCAGAAACAGAAGCAAAAGACCTTGTGAAGATGCTGGCTGAAGCTGGTAAGAGAGCGTCATTATCCACAGAGAAACTGTACCGACATCGGCTGAAAGCTGCCAGGAAGAAGACTTTACTCCAAAAGCAACATGAAAAAGCCAGATTACAGTTTGCAAATGCACACAGGGACAAAGACCTTAATTTCTGGAGACATGTCCTGTGGTCTGACGAAACTAAAATCGAACTGTTTGGTCATCATGACCATCGTTACGTCTGGAGGGAAAAGGGGGAAGCTGGCAAGCCTGAGAACATCCCAACTGTGGAGTACGGGGTGGCAGCATCATGCTGGGGGTGTTTTACTGCAGGACGAACTGCTGCACTTCACAAAATAGATGGCATCATGAGGAAAGAACATTATGTGGAAATACTGAAGCAACATCTCAAGACATCAGCCAGGAAGTTAAAGCTTGGACACAAATGGGTCTCCAAACGGACAACGACCCGAAGCATGCTGCCAAACTGGTTACAAACTGGCTGAAGGACAACAAAGGCAGTGTTTTGCAGTGGCCATCACAAAAACCTGATCTCAGTGCCATAGAAAATGTGTGAGCAGAGCTGAGAAGGCGGAGCTGAGAAGGCGCGAGCGAGCGAGGCCGAGCCGAGAAGGCCGAGCCGAGAAGGCGCGAGCGAGCGAGCGAGCGAGGCAGAGCCGAGAAGGCCGAGCCGAGAAGGCCGAGCCGAGAAGGCGCGAGCGAGCGAGGCCGAGCCGAGAAGGCCGAGCCGAGAAGGCCGAGCGACGCGAGGCGGCCTCCAAACCTGACTCAGCTACACCAGCTCTGTCAGGAGGAACAGGCCAAAGTTCCAGCAAACTATTGTGAGAAGCTTGTGGAAGGTTTGACCCGAGTCACACAGTTTAAAGGCAGTGCTACCAAATACTAATGAAATGTATGTAAGCTTCTGACTTTGAAGAAAGGAATAAAACATTGTCTCCCTCATTATTCTGGCATTTAGCAAATCTAAATCCTTTTGGTGATCCTAACGGACCAGAAGCAGGAAACGTTTAGTCTGATCTAATGTCAGACTGTGAGGACAGAAAGCTGATGTGTCTTTATACCGTGTATGTAAACTTCTGGATTCAACTGTACATCTCTCTCTCTCACTCACACACTCTCACACACACTCACACACACACACACTCTCACACACACACACACACACACACACTCTCACACACACTCTCTCTCTCTCTCTCTCTCTCTCTCTCTCTCTCTCTCTCGCCCTCAGGCTTTGAGGCTTGACGTCGGGGGTACAGTTGTGTCCCACTGTCCCGTCGTTGGGTCCATGAGGGCTCTCTGGAGGACATTTCAGCCTTTTACTGGACACTTTCTGTCAGGCTGCACCTCTGCCTGAGGGAGTACCCACAGTTCATAGCGTGGTAACATTAATGCGGGGTTACCGTGGGTTACAGAGATGATCCGGATGCTCTCATGATTCTTTATGCAATGTTTTTTATTGACAAGCGTTCATTTTCTAAGTCACATCCAAATGTGACGTTTTCTACAGAACTGATTTTGGACTGAAATCACTCCGTTTATTCAAGAATAAAACAGTACGAACCTTTTTAACTCTGACTCAACGTGTTCCTTCTTTCTGCTTTGATTATTATGAATCTTAAACTGTAAATAAAAAATCCCAAACCTCCATCGGAAGTGAAACGTCCAGGTGCTGTCGGAGCTCATCACCCCTCACAGCTGACAGCAGGCAGGGACTCTGACAGCTCAGGGGACTCTGACAGCTCAGGGGACGCTGACAGCTCAGGGGACTCTGGCAGCTCAGGGGACGCTGGGATTGGGCCGAAGACCGTGTGATGATGCAGTCAGCTTCCTGTTTACTCCCCTTGTGTTTCATCATCACGTAAACAACAACAACAACAACACAGTTTAGAAACATCTGAAGGCTCCAGAACAAAGTTGAGTTGTTTTGAGTTCATTTGATGTCAAACGTTCACGAACAAAACACACACACACACACACACACACACACACACACACAGACAGCAATAGTATTGGTCCTATGACTGTATCTGTGTTTGTTTGATTTAATGGTTTAAAAAACAGAAACGTTGAGTCAAACAGCCTCGTGCTCCGTCAGCCTGCACACAGAAACTCAGCACAGCTCTCAGGAAGCATGTCGTCCATCTGAAGACACGTCGCGGTGATAACAGACAACGTTCAGTATACTGCAGCGTTACTGTACACGAGTGTACTGCAACACACTGAAGTACACTGATACTGCACAGACGTAAACCTCTGAGTCGTTGAGGTGCTGCAGCTTCAGAAACATGTTGAGAAACAAACAGAGAAAGGAACTTTTTCTCTTTCTCATGTTGGTGGTTCCACGTGTGACATCACATCCTGTTAGTACGCAACACGATGTTTCCATGTTCAGTGCAGACGATATACATTCAGGTGACATTCATGTTGCTGTAAAAGGACAATAAAGTCAAAGAGTTTAATCTTTTAGGATACGATTAATGGGACGTAATTATCATCTGATCAATAATGATCATTGAGGTTGATCATTTATCAGACGATAACAGTCAGACAGCAGGTGACAGAGGTCAGCTGGCCGTGGAGGAGGTCAGCTGGCCGTGGAGGAGGTCAGGTGGCCGTGGAGGAGGTCAGGTGACCGTGGAGGAGGTCAGCTGGCCGTGGAGGAGGTCAGGCGGCCGTGGAGGAGGTCAGCTGGCCGTGGAGGAGGTCAGGTGGCCGTGGAGGAGGTCAGCTGGCCGTGGAGGAGGTCAGCTGGCCGTGGAGGAGGTCAGGTGGCTGTGGAGGACAGTCCAGGACTTGTTGGTCTTCTCTGGTCTTCAGTAGTTGTGTCAAAGCTTTGAGGTGTGTCTGGGCTCATTATCCTGCTGCAGGATGAATCCTTCACAAAGATCGAACCAGAGGGTGGAGCATGTCTCTGAAGGATGGAGTGGTGCTTCTCCTCGGTCAGGGTGGAGTCTGAAAACCTCTTCCTCCACCATGCTTCACCGTGGCTTTGAAACACTGGTACCATTCTCTGTTCTGGTCATCTCCTTACATACACCCTTCAGTTACTGACACTGATCTCTCCCTGGGACTCATCAGTAAATCTGTTCAGTCATTTCCAGCTGACATTCATGAACCGTTTTCATACAGACATCATCATTTATAACGTTACAAACAAATACAACAGATGGATCCTGATCAACTCCTCCCTCACTTCAGGCCTGATTCCAGCTCCTCAAGACAGCCACAGTGAAGCCCCTCCTAAAGAAACCCACCCTCGACTCAGCTGACATCTGAAACTACAGACCTGTATCTCTTCTTCTCTAAAACCCTGTAACGTGCCGTCTACAACCAACTGTCCTCCTGTCTTTCACAAAACGACCTCCTTGACCCAAATCAGTCAGGCTTCAGGACTGCTGACTCCACTGAGACGGTCCTCCTCACAGTGACCGAGTCACTCGGTGCCTCCAGATCTTCGTCCCACTCGTCAGGCCTCATTCTCCTCGACTCATCTTCTGCGTTTGACACAGTCAGCCACCAGATCCTCCTCTCCACTCTGGCTGAACGTCGCTGACTCTGCTCTAACCTGGTTCACCTCATACCTGACAAATCGCACCTGTCAGGTCACCTGGAACGGCTCCTTGTCCAAACCCTGCTTTCTGGAAGCTGGTGTCCCTCCAGGCTCAGTATCAGGACCGGTTCTGTTTTCACTATACACTAGATCACTAGGCTCTGCAGTCACATCACATGGATTCTCTGACCACTGTTATGCAGACGACATCCAACTGTTCCTCTCTTTTCCCCATCCTCCTCCAACACCCACGATGCACTGCACATCTCTGAACGTCTGGCAGACATCTCCGCTTGGACAGCTGAGCATCACCTCAAACTCAACCTCAGTAAAACTGAACTCTTCTTAGCTGTCTGGACTGTCCTGCACCTCCAACATCACTGCTGTGGCCCGATCCTGCAGATTTGCCCTCTACAACATCTGCAGGATCCGGTCTTTCCTCACAAAGGACGCAACGCAACTCCTGGTCCAAGCGCTGGTCATCTCCCGCCTGGACTTCTGCAACTAGTTGCTCTTGGTTGGACTCCCAGCCTCTGCAGACTAAACCGTTGCAGCGTATCCAGAACGCTGCAAAGCGCCTCGTTTTCAATCTACCCAAACTGTCCCATGTGACCCCCTCCTCCGTGACCTCCACTGGCTTCCTGTTGTGGCCTGCATCAGATTCAAGACGATGGTGCTGGTCTTTAAGGCCGTCAACAGAACTGCACCCGTCTACCTCCAAACACTGATCAGACCACACAACCCAGCGAGAGCACTTCGCTCCACTACATCAGCTGGCCGGCTGGTGCCGCCATCGCTGAGAGCAAACAAAGGTCGCTCAGCGAAGTCGTGACTCTTCTCTGTTCTGGTGCCTCAGTGGTGGAACGAACTCCCGACCAATGTCAGGACAGCAGAGTCGCTTGCCATCTTCCACAAAAGACTCAAGACTCACTTCAGACTTCACCTCGACCCCCTCCAGAGCATGACTGGTGCACTTGTATGTTCTTATCGTTAGCACTTAAATTACAGCACTTATATACTTAAAGTATCCTTGATAAATAGCAGCTACCATGCTCAGATGAGGGCTTGAAAATTGTTTCTATTTTTTTCTTTTCATTACTTTATCGATGGAGACATGTCGTGGTTTATTTCTTGTGACAAATGTACCATTTTGTTAGTTGCTTTGGACAAAGACGTCTGTTAAATGTCCTAATTTGATGTAAATGATTCTGACTGCTGGACTCTGCTGTGAACATCAGGGTGTGAAGTCCACACTCTGCTGTGAACATCAGGGTGTGAAGTCCACACTGTACAGTCAGTGCAGACGGTTGAACTGGTTTGATGGTGGTGTGTTTAAGGACACTTGGACATCTGAGAACTGATGTGTTAATGATTCAGTCATCAGGAGACACACATATGCTGTGCCTCAATTCAGGGTCTGCATCCTTCGGAGGCTGCATTTGAAGGCCAATTACATCACAACACTGTGCGAAGGCTGTCCCAATTCAAAGGCTCCTTCAAATGCAGCCCACAAATGCTCCTTCTTTTCCCTTGTTTTGGAGGATGCGCCGCTGCTATCCTTTGTGGCCTCACATATCCCAAGATTCTTTGCGTGCACGATTGTCACTTTCACGGGCCTGGGCGGCAGAAATTGTGATAAAGGGTAAGGGCGGGAACATCTGGTGACGCAACCAGGAAATGATCCTAAGCCTGGACTGTCCAATTTAACAACGGTTGACGCGGCCGTCGAAGGTCTCTCCGAAGGACTCGCCTTCGAAGACCGCAAAGGCCGCGTCCTTCGAAGGATGCAGACCCTGAATTGAGACACAGCCATAGACTCTGATCTGTATTCAGTCTGGTGATCTCATGTGGACTCTGTTGGACCTGCAGCACCTCGTCACTCTGAACACACCTGAGGATTATTTTATAAACTCAGCTGTATTTTTGTCAAACTGCAGCAGGTTTGACCTTTGATCTCTCACGTTATTCATGTTTGTATGTGGCTGTCAAAGTTAACGAAATAAGTTGAAGTGAACAGTGTGCCAGAGTTTCTTCTTCAGGTTGTTCAGCTCTTTTGAATCAACCCTTCTTCGTCTGATTCTCCTTCATGAACTCAGATTTTATTAAATGAAATGAAAATCATTTCTCTTAACTAAATTAACCACCACGCTTCTGACTTTTTACAGCTTTATAACGTTTATTTGTCATATATTCATAAATACGAGTAAGAGTCCTTGTTCTTCGCGGATGTGACGTGTATTCACGGATGTTACGTCATGTACCCGTCGCATCGGGAAGACGTCATTTGTGCGACACGTGCGGTGGTCTTTCTTTCCCCGTGTTAGCAGTTAGCAGTTAGCAGTTAGCTGGAGTTTTACCGGATTCTCGGTGAGTTTTAGTTGAATTATACCCTCAGAGAAAGATGGCTGCTGCCGGGGCGATGAGCAGGAAGAGGCTCCTGAGAGAGGAGGACATGACCAAGGTGGAGTTTGAGACCAGCGAGGAGGTGGATGTCACCCCCACCTTCGACACCATGGGACTCCGGGAGGACTTGCTCCGCGGCATCTACGCTTACGGTAGGCCGGGGATCTGCGCGGCCTCGGGGCAGAGCTAGCTCAGGATGTTAAAGCTAACGTTGTGTTCATCACGGCGTTTTTATTAAGTAGTCTGGCTAAATAAAATAGTAATTTGATAATTGTCAAGGTTTAATTTAAGTGTAAATGCGGATCATTCATTTAAAAGCTGTGTGGTGTTATTGGATGTTTAACGACATGTTAGCATTTTAGCATCCGCATTAGCCGTTCCAGCTCCGGTTGCTGCGCAGTTTACCGCCGAAATGTTTCTGATTGCGTTGTTGTGTGTGAAGTGAAACACGGCTGGAGTCTGTCTGCTGGTCTAACAAACACGTAGAGACAAACCAGTGTTGGCTGAACTCTGGTCTCTGCCGGTTCAGCTGTGTGTCTGTAGGTGTCTTGCATCTCGCGGCGAACAGCTCCCCTGTATTGTTTATCATCACCGGCAGCGGGTGGCTGTCCACACCGGAGGACAGCGGAGGTGGTGTCACACTGTACAGTACGATCCATGTCGTTCTCATACTGGTCTGGTTTGGAAAGGAGACCAGACCAAATACGTTAAATTGACCAAAATTTGAATGGAGTTCGGTGGTGTTACTCGATCCTCAGTAAATTATTTCCAATATTATCAGTCAGATTATTTATTTATTTTGTTTATGTTTGACATTTGGGGACGTGAAGTGTTGTTGAAACACTGTGTGTGTGTGTGTGTGTGTGTGTGTGTGTGTGTGTGTGTAGAGAGAGAGAAAGACTCTGTCTGTGATGTTATGTAGCGACTGAGTCCACGTCAACACCAACATGTTAATCACCTGGGCTTAACACGCCCTGGGAGATTGACCATCCTGTCCTCTGTGTCCCCGACAGTCCAGCTGTTACCAGATGTTTGTTTTCCTTTTCAGGTTTTGAGAAGCCGTCTGCCATCCAGCAGAGAGCCATCAAACAGATCATCAAAGGCAGAGACGTCATCGCCCAGTAAGACCTCTGTCTCTATATGACCTGTGATGTCCTCTAGCAGCTGGTCTCAGGACTGTCTGTCTCTATATGACCTGTGATGTCCTCTAGCAGCTGGTCTCAGGACTGTCTGTCTCTATATGACCTGTGATGTCCTCTAACAGCTGGTCTCAGGACTGTCTGTCTCTATATGACCTGTGATGTCCTCTAGCAGCTGGTCTCAGGACTGTCTGTCTCTGTATGACCTGTGATGTCCTCTAGCAGCTGGTCTCAGGACTGTCTGTCTCTGTATGACCTGTGATGTCCTCTAGCAGCTGGTCTCAGGACTGTCTGTCTCTGTATGACCTGTGATGTCCTCTAGCAGCTGGTCTCAGGACTGTCTGTCTCTGTATGACCTGTGATGTCCTCTAGCAGCTGGTCTCAGGACTGTCTGTCTCTGTATGACCTGTGATGTCCTCTAACAGCTGGTCTCTGGTGTCTTCAGGTCTCAGTCTGGAACAGGAAAGACGGCCACCTTCTGTGTGTCGGTGCTACAGTGTCTCGACATTCAGGTCAGAGGGACATTCAGGACCTTGTTGATAAATAACAAACATGTCAACAATTGGTTGCTGAACAGACTGTGATGACATCACTGTGTTTCCTGTCTGCAGGTGAGGGAGACGCAGGCCCTGATCCTCGCTCCAACCAGAGAGCTGGCTGGACAGATACAGAAGGTAGCTCCGCCCACACCATCACACTCAGCCAATTATCTGTGATCAGTGATGTTCTGTGTTCTGATTGGCTGTCTGTGCCCTTTGTGTGCAGGTGCTGCTCGCTCTGGGAGACTACATGAACGTCCAGTGTCACGCCTGCATCGGAGGCACCAACGTGGGCGAGGACATCAGGAAGCTGGACTATGGCCAGCATGTGGTGGCGGGGACGCCTGGACGAGTGTTTGGTGAGTTTACACACCCCAGCAGCAGGAGACGCCACACACACACACACACTCACACACACACACACACTCTCACTGCACAACAAATCACTAACCAGTCTATTGCTGTCAATGCGCCACAGATCATCAGATTCATTAGTCATAATGAGACGAGTTGGCAGTTTGATGTGATGACTCGTCCACATGTATTGTGGATCAGTGAACTTTATTCTGCTCTTGTTCTCAACGTCACTCTGAACACTTCATGTAAACCGGTTTTTAGTCAGAACTTTGTTCTTAATCATTTTGGCAGCAGATGTTTCTAGAAAAATGAAACCCAATATCGAGTGGAGCTGACTGCTAAGCCGGTTTCATGGAAATCGATCGTCCAGTTACCCAAAGACACTCAATAGACTGTCTCTGGTCTGACTGTTGATTGGTCAGCCTGACTCAGGCATCTAATTGGAAGCTGACGTTGGTTTGTCGGTTGTTTTCCTGCAGATATGATTCGTCGCAGGAGTCTGAGGACACGAGCCATCAAGATGTTGGTTCTGGACGAAGCTGACGAAATGCTCAACAAAGGTGAGACTGAGCATGTGCGGGTGTGTCAACTGCAGACAGACATACCTTGATAAGTCTGTGATGTCGCTGTCCAACATCTCGGTGGAGGCATAGCCACTGTGTGGACAAAATACTGTGAACACAAACTGAACAAAATGACAGCCTGTCTCTGTCACACAGGTTTGTTGGTTCACAGAATGTCTAAAATCTGTCAAAATATGAATGGAGTTTGGTGCAGAGAGGCCTTAAACCAGGTGACTGATTTGATGCAGGATTCTGTTTGTTGTGGGTCTGTTGGCTAATGGTTGTGTCTGTGTTCAGGTTTTAAGGAGCAGATCTACGATGTGTACCGTTACCTGCCTCCGGCCACTCAGGTGGTTCTGATCAGTGCCACGCTGCCTCATGAGATACTGGAGATGACCAACAAGTTCATGACCGACCCCATCCGCATCCTGGTCAAACGGTCAGTCCAGACAACACTCGCACAACGTCCACACAACACTCGCACAACGTCCAGACAACACTCGCACAGCGTCCAGACAACACTCGCACAACGTCCAGACAACACTCGCACAACGTCCAGACAACACTCGCACAGCGTCCAGACAACACTCGCACAGCGTCCAGACAACACTCGCACAGCGTCCAGACAACACTCGCACAGCAGTCCAGACAACACTCGCACAGCGTCCAGACAACACTCGCACAGCGTCCAGACAACACTCGCACAGCGTCCACACAACACTCGCACAACGTCCAGACAACACTCGCACAGCGTCCACACAACACCCGCACAGCGTCCACACAACACTCGCACAGCGTCCAGACAACACTCGCAGCAGCGTCCACACAACACTCGCACAGCGTCCACACAACACTCGCAGCAACGTCCACACAACACTCGCAGCAGCGTCCACACAACACTCGCACAGCGTCCACACAACACTCGCACAGCGATTCCAGACAACACTCGCACAGCAGTCCACACAACACTCGCACAGCAGTCCAGACAACACTCGCACAGCGTCCACACAACACCCGCAC
>CM077786.1:35760101-35825101 GCA_039737535.1 Lagodon rhomboides
TTAAATTCAGAGTAAAACTGACTGCTGACTGACGGGCAGTCTGACACTCGTTCATCTATAATGCACCGAGATCAGAGGTTACATGAAAACAGGAGATTTAGTTCACAGATTCATTCATTTAAACGGGAACAAAGTACGAGTACAGGCGATGTGATCAATGAAATGAGCTGTGAGCAGATTAAATGTGGTTGGATGAGACATGTCAATGAAGACAGGTGCAATACAATCAGATGAGATCAGAACAAACCACATCACATAAGATGAGAGAAGATTCAGTTCCAGGAGCTGTGATGAGATTCGACTGAGTGAAGCGTCTGACTCACCCTGAGGAAGAACTGCCCCCCCTCGTTCCCCGCTTTGATCCTGAAGGTGTTGTGCATGTTGGGGAAGACGCTGGTAGCCTGAATCTGGAAGATGTCTGCCGGTACTGAGCGCTCCGACGTGATGCTCATGTACTTATAGACGATGGTGGGAGGAAGTCCTCTGCACGCGCTCAGAGACTGACAGCTGCAGCGACTGAGGACACAACAACACAGTGACCGATAATGTTACTGTGGTGTTCCTGTTGGTTCTATGGTGTTTCTGTTGGTTCTATGGTGTTCCTGTTGGTTCTATGGTGTTTCTGTTGGTTCTATGGTGTTTCTGTTGGTTCTATGGTGTTCCTGTTGGTTCTATGGTGTTCCTGTTGGTTCTATGATGTTCCTGTTGGTTCTATTGTGTTTCTGTTGGTTCTATGGTGTTTCTGTTGGTTCTATGGTGTTTCTGTTGGTTCTATGGTGTCTGGTTCTATGGTGTTCCTGTTGGTTCTATGGTGTTTCTGTTGGTTCTATGGTGTTTCTGTTGGTTCTATGGTGTTCCTGTTGGTTCTATGGTGTTCCTGTTGGTTCTATGGTGTTTCTGTTGGTTCTATGGTGTTCCTGTTGGTTCTATGGTGTTTCTGTTGGTTCTATGCTGTTCCTGTTGGTTCTATGGTGTCTGTGTTGGTTCTATGGTGTTCCTGTTGGTTCTATGGTGTCCCTGTTGGTTCTATGGTGTTTCTGTTGGTTCTATGGTGTCTGTGTTGGTTCTATGGTGTTTCTGGTGGTTCTATGGTGTTCCTGTTGGTTCTATGGTGTTTCTGTTGGTTCTATGCTGTTCCTGTTGGTTCTATGGTGTCTGTGTTGGTTCTATGGTGTTCCTGTTGGTTCTATGGTGTCCCTGTTGGTTCTATGGTGTCCCTGTTGGTTCTATGGTGTTTCTGTTGGTTCTATGGTGTCTGTGTTGGTTCTATGGTGTTTCTGGTGGTTCTATGGTGTTCCTGTTGGTTCTATGGTGTCTGTGTTGGTTCTATGGTGTTCCTGTTGGTTCTATGATGTTCCTGTTGGTTCTATTGTGTTTCTGTTGGTTCTATGGTGTTTCTGTTGGTTCTATGCTGTTCCTGTTGGTTCTATGGTGTTCCTGTTGGTTCTATGGTGTTTCTGTTGGTTCTGTGGTGTTCCTGTTGGTTCTATGGTGTTCCTGTTAGTTCTATGGTGTTCCTGTTGGTTCTATGGTGTTCCTGTTAGTTCTATGGTGTTCCTGTTAGTTCTATGGTGTTCCTGTTGGTTCTATGGTGTTCCTGTTGGTTCTATGGTGTTCCTGTTGGTTCTATGCTGTTCCTGTTGGTTCTATGCTGTTCCTGTTGGTTCTATGCTGTTCCTGTTAGTTCTATGGTGTTCCTGTTAGTTCTATGGTGTTTCTGTTGGTTCTATGGTGTTCCTGTTGGTTCTATAGTGTTCCTGTTGGTTCTATGCTGTTCCTGTTGGTTCTATGGTGTTCCTGTTGGTTCTATGCTGTTCCTGTTGGTTCTATGGTGTTTCTGTTGGTTCTGTGGTGTTCCTGTTGGTTCTATGCTGTTCCTGTTAGTTCTATGGTGTTCCTGTTGGTTCTATGGTGTTCCTGTTGGTTCTATGCTGTTCCTGTTGGTTCTATGCTGTTCCTGTTGGTTCTATGCTGTTCCTGTTGGTTCCATGCTGTGTCTGTTGGTTCCATGCTGTGTCTGTTGGTTCTATGCTGTTCCTGTTGGTTCTATGATGTTCCTGTTGGTTCTATGGTGTTCCTGTTGGTTCTATGGTGTTTCTGTTGGTTCTGTGGTGTTCCTGTTGGTTCTATGGTGTTCCTGTTAGTTCTATGGTGTTCCTGTTAGTTCTATGGTGTTTCTGTTGGTTCTATGGTGTTCCTGTTGGTTCTATGGTGTTCCTGTTGGTTCTATGCTGTGTCTGTTGGTTCTATGCTGTTCCTGTTGGTTCTATGGTGTTTCTGTTGGTTCTGTGGTGTTCCTGTTGGTTCTATGGTGTTCCTGTTGGTTCTATGGTGTTTCTGTTGGTTCTATGGTGTTGGTTCTATGGTGTTTCTGTTGGTTCTATGGTGTTCCTGTTGGTTCTATGGTGTTTCTGTTGGTTCTATGGTGTTCCTGTTGGTTCTATGGTGTTTCTGTTGGTTCTATGCTGTTCCTGTTGGTTCCATGGTGTCTCTGGTGGTTCTATGGTGTTCCTGTTGGTTCTATGGTGTTCCTGTTGGTTCTACGGTGTTCCTGTTGGTTCTATGGTGTTTCTGTTGGTTCTATGATGTTACTGTTGGTTCTATGGTGTTCCTGTATGGTTCTATGGTGTTCCTGTTGGTTCTATGCTGTGTCTGTTGGTTCTATGCTGTTCCTGTTGGTTCTATGGTGTCTGTGTTGGTTCTATGGTGTTTCTGTTGGTTCTATGGTGTTCCTGTTGGTTCTATGGTGTTCCTGTTGGTTCTATGGTGTTCCTGTTGGTTCTATGCTGTGTCTGTTGGTTCTATGCTGTTCCTGTTGGTTCTATGGTGTCTGTGTTGGTTCTATGGTGTCTCTGGTGGTTCTATGGTGTCTGTGTTGGTTCTATGGTGTTCCTGTTGGTTCTATGGTGTTCCTGTTGGTTCTATGGTGTTCCTGTTGGTTCTATGGTGTTCCTGTTGGTTATATGGTGTTCCTGTTGGTTCTATGGTGTTTCTGTTGGTTTTATGCTGTTCCTGATGGTTCTATGGTGTTTCTGTTGGTTCTATGGTGTTTCTGTTGGTTCTATGGTGTTCCTGTTGGTTCTATGGTGTCTCTGTTGGTTCTATGGTGTTCCTGTTGGTTCTATGGTGTCTCTGTTGGTTCTATGGTGTCTCTGGTGGTTCTATGCTGTTCCTGTTGGTTCTATGGTGTCTCTGTTGGTTCTATGGTGTCTCTGGTGGTTCTATGGTGTCTGTGTTGGTTCTATGGTGTCTCTGGTGGTTCTATGCTGTGTCTGTTGGTTCTATGGTGTCTGTGTTGGTTCTATGGTGTCTCTGGTGGTTCTATGGTGTCTCTGGTGGTTCTATGGTGTCTCTGGTGGTTCTGTGGTGTCTCTGGTGGTTCTGTGGTGTCTCTGGTGGTTCTATGCTGTTCCTGTTGGTTCTATGCTATTCCTGTTGGTTCTATGCTGTTCCGGTTGGTTCTATGCTCTTCCTGTTGGTTCTATGGTGTCTGTGTTGGTTCTATGGTGTCTCTGTTGGTTCTATGGTGTCTCTGGTGGTTCTATGGTGTCTGTGTTGGTTCTATGGTGTCTCTGGTGGTTCTATGGTGTCTGTGTTGGTTCTATGGTGTCTGTGTTGGTTCTATGGTGTTCCTGTTGGTTCTATGGTGTTCCTGTTGGTTCTGTGGTGTCTCTGTTGGTTCTATGCTGTTCCTGTTGGTTCTGTGGTGTCTCTGGTGGTTGGCTGAGGTCATTATAAACCTCAGATATCACAGGGGGACTATTATAGCTGTTATGAGCCTCTGCTAAGACTCATGGGTACTGTAGTTCTACTGAAGCAGAACAGAGGTGTGTGAAGGAGCCCAGGTGAGTCTCACCCCTCTCCAGACTGGACATAGGGCTCATGGCAGGGGTTTCTGGGATAGCAGCGGGAACCTCCAAAGTAGTTCCAACACACCTGGTCATCACGGCAGTTTGATCCTGTTTCACACTCGTTAATATCTGTGAACAGAACCAGGAAAAACAGGGTCACTCCAGAAACCAGTTCTGATCCGCTCAGTTCTGCTGCAGGAGGACGAGGGTTTCTTTAAAGCTGTGAAGACGAAATAATTCAGGAAGACTTCAAATCAACCTGCAGCAGCTGATGTAAGAATAAGTGTTTACCGAGCTGTTGGCAGTCGTTCGCTCTGTAATCTGACTTCTGATCGTCCCTGATCGCGTCAGCAGCTTAACTGTCACTGAGGTGAACTCACTGTACCTTGGCACAGACGTGGTCCCTGCAGCTGGTAACCTTCAGGACAGACGCAGCGGAAAGAGCCGGGCTGGTTCACACACTGCCACTGACAGAGGCTGGAGAACAGCAGGCACTCATCCACATCTGGGAAACAACAGACAGACGCATAGACATCATTTAGGGCATTTAGCAGACGCGTTTGTCCAAAGTGACTTACAATAAGTACATTTGTCACAAGAAAGAAACCACAACATGTCACTGTCGATAAAAAAAAATTCCAAGGATACTTTAAGTGCATAAGTGCTGTGAATTAAGTTGTAACATTAAGAACATATAAGTGCATGTACGTTTGTTTTTTTTGGGGGGGGATTAGGAGGGAGTCATGCTGTGCGGGGTCGAGATGAAGTCTGAACAGATGAGTCTTGAGTCTTTTGCGGAAGATGGAGAGCGACTCTGCTGTCCTGACATTGGTTGGGAGTTCGTTCCACCACTGAGGCGCCAAAACAGAAAAGAGTCGTGACTGACCAGTCTTTAGAGGTAGACGGGTGCAGTTCTGTTGACGGGCCTGAAGGTCAGCACCATCGTCTGGAATCGGATGCAGGCCACAACAGGAAGCCAGTGGAGGTCACGGAGGAGGGGGGTCACATGGGAGAGTTTGGGTAGATTGTAAACGAGGCGCTGCAGCGGTTTAGTCTCAGAGGCTGAGAGTCCAGCCAAGAGCGACTAGTTGCAGAAGTCCAGGCGGGAGATGACCAGCACTTGGACCAGGAGTTGCGTCGTGTCCTTTGTGAGGAAAGACCGGATCCTGCAGATGTTGTAGAGGGCAAATCTGCAGGATCGGGCCACAGCAGTGATGTTGGAGGTGCAGGACAGTCCAGACAGCGAAGAAGAGTTCAGTTTTACTGAGGTTGAGTTTGAGGTGATGCTCAGCTGTCCAAGCGGAGATGTCTGCCAGACGTTCAGAGATGTGCAGTGCATCGTGGGTGTTGGAGGAGGATGGGGAAAAGAGAGGAACAGTTGGATGTCGTCTGCATAACAGTGGTCAGAGAATCCATGTGATGTGACTGCAGAGCCTGGTGATCTAGTGTATAGTGAAAACAGAAGAGGTCCTGATACTGAGCCTGGAGGGACACCAGCTTCCAGAAAGCAGGGTTTGGACAAGGAGCCGTTCCAGGTGACCTGACAGGTGCGATTTGTCAGGTATGATGTGAACCAGGTTAGAGAAGAGTCAGCGACGTTCAGCCAGAGTGGAGAGGAGGATCTGGTGGCTGATTGTGTCAAACGCAGAAGATAAGTCGAGGAGAATGAGGACTGACGAGTGGGACGAAGATCTGGAGGCACCGAGTGACTCAGTCACTGTGAGGAGGACCGTCTCAGTGGAGTCAGCAGTCCTGAAGCCTGACTGATTTGGGTCAAGGAGGTCGTTTTGTGAAAGACAGGAGGACAGTTGGTTGTAGACGGCACGTTCCAGGGTTTTAGAGAGAATGAAAGAAGAGCTACAGGTCTGTAGTTTCAGATGTCAGCTGAGTCGAGGGTGGGTTTCTTTAGGAGGGGCTTCACTGTGGCTGTCTTGAGGAGCTGGAATCAGGCCTGAAGTGGGGCGCTGTTTAGCTCAGTTGGTACAGCGGGTGTCCCATGTACAGAGGCTTTGTCGTCGCTGCAGTGGACCCGGCTTTGCCTGGGGACCATTTGCTGCCTATCACTCCCCCTCTCTCTCGTCCTGTTTCCTGTCGTATCTTGAGCCTGTTCTGTCAATAAAAGCTATATAAACGCCCAAAAAAATAAATAAATAAGGCCTGAAGTGAGGGAGGAGTTAATCAGGGTGGTGAGGAATGGCAGGATGTCGTGAGAGATGTTTTGGAGAAGGGAGGAGGGAATCGGGTCCAGGGAACAGGTTGTGGTACGGTTAGATGTCACTAGTGTGAGAACATCTTCAGAGGAGAGAAGATGAAGCAGGTAAGGCCATCAGAGGTGAGGGTCAGAGGAGGTGCTTTCTGGATGGATATAGGAGTAAATGAGGTCTTTTACTTCCTTGGTAAAGTAAGTTGCAAAGTTCTCAGCAGTGAGGGAGGAAGGAGGGGGAGGGCAGACTGACACACAGACAGTATTTCATCTCCACCTTTGTAAACGCTGACATGAAAGTTTCAGGTTTATTTCATATAAAACAATATAAAACTGTGTGTGTGTGTGTGTATGTTAGTTGCTTTAATTGCTCGTGTCAGTTTCTGTTATTTTTGCTGTCAACAGGCCAACAGACAGCAACTGGTAACTAATGATAAATGTAATGGTAGTTTCTCTGTAGCTGCTCTACTCTTAAATTGCGGCGTAGTTAACCATTACCATTTAGTTCCTTCGAGTTGCTCTAGAAGCTCAGAGTTCTTCTATTGTTGCTCTTAAGTTGCTGTGTTGTCGCTGTAGATGCTCTTTAGTTGCCCTGTTTCTACATCAGGTTTGAGCTTAGTGTGTCTGATTTGCTGAGTAGGTCAGATGACCCTCACCTGGTGAATCTGGGCTCTCTGATTGGAGCTCACCTGCTCTCCTGTCTGTTACCTGTGCAGTAGTTGAATCCGTCTGCGATGAATCCGATTGGACACTGGGCGGAGATCAGCCTGGCCTGGTTGCTGGTGGCCTGGTGGTTGCCATGGTGAGCGGGCACTGCAAGGAGGGGGATGAGGTGCCGAGGGGGGGGTTGTGTGGTGGCGGGCTCCTCGTCTCTGTTGGTGATGATGATCTGGGCGCTGTGCGGCAGACAGAAGTAGCCACCATAGAGGTTGATGCAACCCATTCCGCCTTTACAGGCATCTGGCAACGTCTCACACTCGTTGATGTCTGGGAAATGTAGTCCAACAACTTTTAATATTATTAAACAAACGTTTAACAACATTGAACAACACAGAACAAACTTTTAAAGGTCCTGTTTGTAAAAACAAAAGTAATAAAAAGTAAGAGTAATATAACATGTTACTGATAATATTCCAGTAATATATTACATTCACATAACGTGTTACAATCCTTGTTACCGACTGAAGTGAAGCATTTATTGTTGTTTCTTGAAGAACCCGTCCACACCAACATGACATTTTAATAAAGGCTGTGTGTGTTTAATACGGCAGAACCAACAAGTTCTGTGTTCTGTCTCTGTGTGACTGAAATGGGCCGAATGATGAAGCCTGATCCTCTGAGTGTACCTTAAGTTACATTCTTAAATCACACCATGCAGTCCTGGTTCTGTGGACTCAAATGACAAGAAGAGATGTTTGTCTCATCATGTCATTATAGTCTACGTGATAGAAGCTATAGGTCCGTTTGATTCCTATGACCGAGAAGACTATTAAAACTATTGACTATTGAGTCCAGGACCAGTCCGTTCTTTCAACACATCCAGGCTGTTGAACTGTTCTACAGAGGTTACTGAAAGTAACTAAAAAGTAGTGTGATGAGTTATGTATTACTCTACACAGACAGTAATCTATTACTTTAAACTGAAGCTAATGAGAAATATGTAATATATTACATTTTGACAATGTTTAAACAACGTTTCACAATATGTAACAAACGTTTAACTTTTAGCAACATTTAACATCATTCACTGTCGTTTATCAAACATTTAACAACGCTTCTGTCTGATGACATCACAGCCTGATGACATCACAGCCTGATATTTGATTGATTATTGATCTAATATCAGTGTTCAGTGTTGTAGAAATGTGCTGGCGTGATGTCACTCACCTTTACATTCCTGCTCTGCCACGTTGAACTTGTAGCCCTCCGTACACTGTCAGACAATAACACTTTATTGATCGATTAGGTAGATTGATTCATTATTGATCAAACACATGAGGTGGAGCTGCACTGTGACAGACACTTCAAAGATATTAAATACATTCAATTAAAGACAACAGAAACATCACCAGGGGCCATTTTGAATATTATAATGTAAGTTTATTATATTAACCCCCCACACACACACACACACACACACACACACACACACACACACACATACAGACTTTAACTCTACACACACACACACACACACACACATACAGACTTTAACTCTACACACACACACACACACACACATACAGACTTTAACTCTACACACACACACACACACATAGACACACACACTTTAACTCTTCACACGCACACACACGCAGTAAAGTTGAGGTACTGCAGTAAAGTTGAGGTACTGCAGTAAAGTTGAGGTACTGCAGTAAAGTTGAGGTACTGCAGTAAAGTTGAGGTACTGTAGTAAAGTTGAGGTACTGCAGTAAAGTTGATGTACTGTAGTAAAGTTGAGGTACTGCAGTAAAGTTGAGGTACTGCAGTAAAGTTGAGGTACTGTAGTAAAGTTGAGGTACTGCAGTAAAGTTGAGGTACTGTAGTAAAGTTGAGGTACTGCAGTAAAGTTGAGGTACTGTAGTAAAGTTGAGGTACTGCAGTAAAGTTGAGGTACTGCAGTAAAGTTGAGGTATTGTAGTAAAGTTGAGGTACTGCAGTAAAGTTGAGGTATTGTAGTAAAGTTGAGGTACTGCAGTAAAGTTGAGGTACTGCAGTAAAGTTGAGGTACTGCAGTAAAGTTGAGGTATTGTAGTAAAGTTGAGGTACTGCAGTAAAGTTGAGGTACTGTAGTAAAGTTGAGGTACTGTAGTAAAGTTGAGGTACTGTAGTAAAGTTGAGGTACTGCAGTAAAGTTGAGGTACTGCAGTAAAGTTGAGGTACTGCAGTAAAGTTGAGGTACTGTAGTAAAGTTGAGGTACTGCAGTAAAGTTGAGGTACTGCAGTAAAGTTGAGGTACTGTAGTAAAGTTGAGGTACTGCAGTAAAGTTGAGGTACTGTAGTAAAGTTGAGGTACTGTAGTAAAGTTGAGGTACTGCAGTAAAGTTGAGGTACTGCAGTAAAGTTGAGGTACTGTAGTAAAGTTGAGGTACTGCAGTAAAGTTGAGGTACTGCAGTAAAGTTGAGGTACTGCAGTAAAGTTGAGGTACTGCAGTAAAGTTGAGGTACTGCAGTAAAGTTGAGGTATTGTAGTAAAGTTGAGGTACTGCAGTAAAGTTGAGGTACTGTAGTAAAGTTGAGGTACTGCAGTAAAGTTGAGGTACTGTAGTAAAGTTGAGGTACTGTAGTAAAGTTGAGGTACTGCAGTAAAGTTGAGGTACTGTAGTAAAGTTGAGGTACTGTAGTAAAGTTGAGGTACTGCAGTAAAGTTGAGGTACTGCAGTAAAGTTGAGGTACTGTAGTAAAGTTGAGGTACTGCAGTAAAGTTGAGGTACTGCAGTAAAGTTGAGGTACTGCAGTAAAGTTGAGGTACTGCAGTAAAGTTGAGGTACTGCAGTAAAGTTGAGGTATTGTAGTAAAGTTGAGGTACTGCAGTAAAGTTGAGGTACTGTAGTAAAGTTGAGGTACTGCAGTAAAGTTGAGGTACTGCAGTAAAGTTGAGGTACTGCAGTAAAGTTGAGGTACTGTAGTAAAGTTGAGGTACTGTAGTAAAGTTGAGGTATTGTAGTAAAGTTGAGGTACTGCAGTAAAGTTGAGGTATTGTAGTAAAGTTGAGGTACTGCAGTAAAGTTGAGGTACTGCAGTAAAGTTGAGGTACTGCAGTAAAGTTGAGGTACTGTAGTAAAGTTGAGGTACTGCAGTAAAGTTGAGGTACTGCAGTAAAGTTGAGGTACTGTAGTAAAGTTGAGGTACTGTAGTAAAGTTGAGGTACTGCAGTAAAGTTGAGGTACTGCAGTAAAGTTGAGGTACTGCGGTAAAGTTGAGGTACTGCGGTAAAGTTGAGGTACCTCAGTAAAGTTGAGGTACTGCAGTAAAGTTGAGGTACTGCAGTAAAGTTGAGGTATTGTAGTAAAGTTGAGGTACTGTAGTAAAGTTGATTTACTGCAGTAAAGTTGAGGTACTGTAGTAAAGTTGAGGTACTGCAGTAAAGTTGAGGTACTGCAGTGAAGTTGAGGTACTGTAGTAAAGTTGAGGTACTGCAGTGAAGTTGAGGTACTGTAGTAAAGTTGAGGTACTGCAGTAAAGTTGAGGTATTGTAGTAAAGTTGAGGTACTGCAGTAAAGTTGAGGTACTGTAGTAAAGTTGAGGTACTGTAGTAAAGTTGAGGTACTGCAGTAAAGTTGAGGTACTGTAGTAAAGTTGAGGTACTGTAGTAAAGTTGAGGTACTGCAGTAAAGTTGAGGTACTGTAGTAAAGTTGAGGTACTGTAGTAAAGTTGAGGTACTGTAGTAAAGTTGAGGTACTGTAGTAAAGTTGAGGTACTGCAGTAAAGTTGAGGTACTGTAGTAAAGTTGAGGTACTGCAGTAAAGTTGAGGTACTGTAGTAAAGTTGAGGTACTGCAGTAAAGTTGAGGTACTGTAGTAAAGTTGAGGTACTGTAGTAAAGTTGAGGTACTGCAGTAAAGTTGAGGTACTGCAGTAAAGTTGAGGTACTGTAGTAAAGTTGAGGTACTGCAGTAAAGTTGAGGTACTGCAGTAAAGTTGAGGTACTGTAGTAAAGTTGAGGTACTGCAGTAAAGTTGAGGTACTGCAGTAAAGTTGAGGTACTGTAGTAAAGTTGAGGTACTGCAGTAAAGTTGAGGTACTGCAGTAAAGTTGAGGTACTGCAGTAAAGTTGAGGTACTGCAGTAAAGTTGAGGTACTGCAGTAAAGTTGAGGTACTGCAGTAAAGTTGAGGTACATACTCATGCGATATACTTTGAATGAATTTCCAGCCTCAACATTAAAATATGTCGTCAGTTAATGATGTTATGATAATAATGAAGCTCTCTGATGTTTTTCACAGTAAAAGTACCTCAGTATCTCAGGTGTGTTATCAGGTGATACTTACAGAGTAGGTGACAGGTAGGTCCACCTGCTGAGCTGTAACCATGACGACCAGGAGCCTCACATGAAGAAGGAGCTGCAGCGACTTCATCCTGCTCAACATGAACACGTCCACACCAGCTGAGTCTGAGCTCACAGGGTGGAGCTCAGCCCGAGCAGCTGGGACTGAGGATGAGTCACTGCTCCTCCTCCTGCTCCTCCTCCTCCTCCTGCTCCTCCTCCTCTTGCTCCTCCTTCTCCATCTCCTGCTCCTCCCTCTCCTCCTCCTCCACTCCTCCCCTTCCTCCTGCACCTCCTCCTCCTCCTGCTCACCCTCCTGCTCCTTATCCTCCTCCTCCACCCCTCCCCCTCCTCCTGCACCTCCTGCTCCTGCACCTCCTGCTCCTCCTCCTCCTAATCCTCCTACTCCTCCTCCTGCACCTCCTGCTCCTCCTCCTCCTGCTCCTCCTCCTGCACCTCCTGCTCCTCCTCCTCCTCCTCCTCCTCCTCCTCCTGCTCCTCCTCTGTTGACACGACATCAGTTGATGACATTACACCTGATGACATCACAGCTGTTCACCTTCATCAGGACCAATAAAAACACTCCAACCATCATTACTGCTTATTATTAAAAATACTCTGTTACTGGCAAAAGTCCCGAATTGTTAAAGTAACTAAAGTAAAAATATTAATCAGTGGAAGTACTTCAGTTTATAAAGTAAATCGCTGTGTAAACAGATTTTACCGTCAGCTGTCTGTAGTACTTTGTGTACTGCTGTGTATTTTAACATGTAACTGTACTTCATATTTAATAAAGTCCTCTGGTGGTTTTTGTGTTAAAGTAATTGCACAGTAAAAGTACTGTAGAAGTATAATGTAATGTACTTAGTTACTCCTCACTGAGCCTGACCAACAGCAAGCAACAGAACGTAAAGACAACCAGTGAGTTTAAATAGTCCCTATGACATCATCAATGAATCAACCAATCAGAGACAGTCAGTGACCTCTGACCTCTGAGCTGCTTCCTGTTGTGTTCTGGTCTGGAGCCAGTCCACCTGCTGCTGAGCTCAGAGCTGAACCAGGATCAGGTGTCTATATTTACCTGAGATTAACAGCCTGAGACAGACAGCCTCCTCCTCCTCCTCCTCCTCCTCCTGCTGCTCCTCCTCCAGAAGCTCCTCACACTCCTCACACACTCCTCACAGACTCTCCAACATGTCGGGGATCAGCCCAGCAGCCGGCGGACCTCCCTGGAGGAACAACAGCTTCATCCTGGCGGGGGGCAAAGACCCTCCTCTGTCTGACCAGGGAGAGACCATCATTGGAGTGTACCTGCTGCTGCTGGGTGAGTACACACTGCTACACACACTGCTACACACACTGCTGCACACACTGCTACACACACTGCTACACACACTGCTGCACACACCTTTTCTTCTGTGGTGTAGAATTTCCACAACTGTTCTGTGGACAGCGACCGAGGAGGACGATGTCTCTTCCTGTTTTGTTGCTCAGTGGCAGACGAGCTTCTTCTGGTCTGTAACGTATTTAAAGAATAAATCATCCTGCTGTTCGACTGAATACCACAGAGACAGTGAGGGTCACAGAGCAGAAAAAGAGAACAGTCTGTCACTGTGATATCAGTGATGACATCACTGTGTCATCAGGATTTACTGCAGAATGAGAAGTTAAAGTGAAACAGCGGTCTGTTGACAGTTTAAACTGTGTTATTGTTGTTTGTTAAAGTGTAAACACTTTGTGTGTCTCTGTCTCTTTGGTGTGTTCAGGGTGGTTGTCCTGGTTTGGAAACAGCATCGTCCTCTTCGTCCTTTACAGACAGAGAGCCACCCTGCAGCCCACCGACTACCTGACCCTTAACCTGGCCATCTCCGACGCCAGTATCTCCGTGTTCGGCTACTCCAGAGGCATCATTGAGATCTTCAACGTCTTCCAGGACAGCAGCTACATCATCTCCTCCATCTGGACCTGCCAGGTAGACCTGAGACACACTTGATATCACTTTTCCACCAACATTAGCAGGTCTGCACACGTTTTTCAACGTAGGTCAAAATCCTAAAAATCACCTGTTGACCCACTTCCCACAGGCAAGGCAGCCCGTCTGTGATTTTTATCTGAAGTGTCACGTTGTACATTTCACACCACGAATAAGCCGAACAACAACAGACTCAGAAAGAAGTGTCTGTAAAACGTTGGATAAATTATTTCGAGTGTCACAACCCATTTTGGGGGCGGCTGTAGCTCAGCGGGTAGAGCGGATCGACCAGTGTTCGGGAGGTTGCTGGTTCAAATCCCGGCTCCCCGGGGCGGAGCTGAGCTACATGTCAAAGTATCCTTGAGCAAGATACTGAACCCCAAAATCTGCCATCAGTAAGGGCCCTGTGATGAGCTGGCGACTCGTCTGGGATGCACCCTGCCTTCGCCCTCAGTAAGCTGGGATTGGCTCCAGAAACCTCCCCACAACCTCTTGAAAAAAGGGATAAAGCAGCTACCGCGACCATCAGCGGTTGATAATGAATGAATAAACAACCTATTTTGTCCAGTAACATTTGGAAAGTGTAGAAGAGCCGCACGATTCAATAACTTTCTCACCCTTCTGCTAAACTGGAGGTTAGCCGGCTCAGTCGGTGATCCAGGTAGATCGAAGCTCAAGCTTTTTTATCTTCAGGACACCACCGAGCAGCTTTCACAGGAATGAACGTGGCTGCACCTCCAACACTGTGTCCAGTAACAAAATTACCTAATAGACTGCATCCCAAATTCCTTCTTTATTTACATCACTTCGGGCAGCAGAATTTAGCGTGTTGACCCGGGTCTTAGGTTTAGATCCAAGCTGAGTCGAGGTGATAACGACACGGGTCTACGGCAGAGTTTACACATTCACAGTGCAAACAAAAGCCTGATCTTAACGGGCTTAAGTGGGTTTCTTGACCAGTGGAAAACGGGTATGAGGCTTACCTGAGACACACCTGTGACTGACCTGAGACACACCTGTGACTGACCTGAGACACACCTGTGACTGACCTGAGACACACCTGTGACTGACCTGTGACTGACCTGAGACACACCTGTGACTGACCTGAGACACACCTGAGACACACCTGTGACTGACCTGAGACACACCTGTGACTGACCTGAGACACACCTGAGACACACCTGTGACTGACCTGAGACACACCTGTGACTGACCTGAGACACACCTGAGACACACCAGTGACTGACCTGAGACACACCTGTGACTGACCTGAGACACACCTGTGACTGACCTGTGACTGACCTGAGACACACCAGTGACTGACCTGAGACACACCTGTGACTGACCTGAGACACACCTGTGACTGACCTGTGACTGACCTGAGACACACCTGAGACACACCTGTGACTGACCTGAGACACACCTGTGACTGACCTGAGACACACCAGTGACTGACCTGAGACACACCTGTGACTGACCTGAGACACACCTGAGACACACCTGTGACTGACCTGAGACACACCTGTGACTGACCTGAGACACACCTGAGACACACCAGTGACTGACCTGAGACACACCTGTGACTGACCTGAGACACACCTGTGACTGACCTGAGACACACCTGTGACTGACCTGTGACTGACCTGAGACACACCTGTGACTGACCTGAGACACACCTGTGACTGACCTGTGACTGACCTGAGACACACCTGTGACTGACCTGAGACACACCTGTGACTGACCTGTGAGTGACCTGAGACACACCTGTGACTGACCTGAGACACACCTGTGACTGACCTGTGAGTGACCTGAGACACACTTGAGACTCACCTGAGACACACCTGTGACTGACCTGAGACACACTTGAGACTCACCTGAGAGACGCCCGAGAGACACTTGAGACTCACCTGTGAGGTTCAGATGAAGGTTTATATCTCAGCCACGTGTCTCTCGGAGGACGTCCTCTTGTGTCATGATGGACCTGATGGTTTGAAGGAGGTGGAGCCTGAACAGGAACACACCTGTTACCTGTCCTGTTTGTCTCTCGCAGGTGGACGGCTTCTTCACGCTGGTGTTTGGTCTGAGCAGCATCAACACACTGACAGTGATCAGCATCACCCGCTACATCAAAGGATGTCACCCGAGCAGAGGTCATAAACATATATATTCTATGTAGCAGGCTTCTGATTGGTCAGGTCTTTGATGGAGGTCAAACTTCACCTCGCTACATTAAAGTTAGTGAAAGTTTGAGGTTTGGTTGCATGTACGATTGTGTCGATGTTAGCTGACCTTTTTGACTAAAATAATGACTTCCTGTTGAGGCATGCCTCTGTGGTCTGAACTGTCACCTGGGCACTAGAGGGCGCTGTAACTAGACAGACACCTGTAGCTGAAACCATTTGAAACGTCCACAATGGGTGAATGTTGTGTTTCAGCGCGTCACATCAGCAGCACCAGCGTGTCTGTCTGTCTGCTGCTCATCTGGATCACAGCTGGATTCTGGTCCGGAGCACCGCTGCTCGGCTGGGGCAGCTACAAAGGCAGGAAACCTTCAGAATAAGAGTCTGTTTACTTCTGCTTTCATTGACCCCTGACTCCTGACCTCTGACCCCTCCATGCCCACTCTGCAGATCGTGGATACGGCACCTGTGAGATCGACTGGGCCAAAGCGACCTACTCAAGCATCTACAGGTCCTATATCATCTCCATCTTCATCTTCTGCTTCTTCATCCCAGTGCTCATCATGCTCTTCTGCTATGTGTCCATCATCAACACGGTGAAGAGAGGCAATGCTCTGTCAGCAGAGGGCGACCTGACCGACCGCCAGAGAAAGATCGAGAGGGACGTCACCATCGTGAGTCACACCGACCGTCATGAAACAGCAGAGTGAAGACCTGGTCCTGGTGCAGTGATGGTCCTGCATCAGGATCCAGGCTCCCTCTGACTCTCTGTGGTCTTATGATGGTTGAGGACTAATGTGAAGCGATTGGTCCAATAATCAATGGTGTCTTGCAGGTTTCCATAGTGATCTGTACAGCCTTCATCCTGGCATGGTCTCCGTACGCAGTGGTGTCCATGTGGTCCGCGTGGGGCTTCCACGTGCCCAACCTCACCAGCATCTTCACCCGTCTCTTTGCCAAGTCTGCCAGCTTCTACAACCCCCTCATCTACTTCGGACTCAGTTCCAAGTTTCGCAAAGACGTGGCCATCCTGCTGCCATGCACACGCGACGCCAAAGACACCGTCAAGCTGAAGCGGTTTAAGCCGAAGGCCGACGCCCACGGCCGACCTGCTGCAGGAGGTGGAGCCAGACTCAAAGTTCCTCTGAATCGGACAGAGAAGAAGTACTCGCCCACTCCCCAGCAGCCTTACCCACTCCCCAGCCCGGACTCTGGGGTGGGGAGCCCGCCCCACACGCCACCGCCCGTCAACAAGGAGGTGTTCTACATCAACATGCCCCGTGCCTCTGATGCCGGGCCAGAGTATGAATGTGAGAGACTCTGATGAGCTCACCTGGAGGAGGACCAGCTCTGATTGGTTAAACAATGATCATGTGATGGACGGACGTCTGCTCAGTTCAGACAGACGTCAGCAGATGATGTCACACAGTACAGAAGAAGATGACGTCAAGTTTCTATCAGAAGTTACATGTAGTGATCAGTGTCACAGTGATTTCACGTCCTGTTTTAAATCCTCCAATCACAGACTGACGTGAGGTCAACAAGTTCTTCTTCTCCTAAAAGTCAGGTGAAGTGTCGTAGTCCACAGAACAGTTCTGGAGCTTCACAGTAAAACAGAGTTGCAGCATTCTGCTAAACAGCTGAAGCAGCTGGAGACTTGATTTAAAACAGAGAAACAGCCAAAGACACATCAAATGTCTCCATACAGCTCGTCTGCTGCGATCACAGTCTGCAGCAGAGACACATCACTAACTGATCTGAGGAGACACTTCTGCACCCACTTCAGACGGGGTGCAAGCTAACACTTTTAGCTAAGCAGCTATATCGAGGATTTTAGTTTTTTTTCAAAAGGTTGTAAATTATCAACCAATCAATCTTTATTTGTATCGCACCAATTCACAAGAAAAGTAATCTCCATTTTCCATGTGCATTACATTTATCAGACTCTTCTGTCCAAAGCGTCTTACAGTAATTCACACATACATTCACACACTGATGGTGGCATTGAACAGTAAGAGAAGCTTCCAACATGAAATGTTGACTGAAGCAGGAGCAAGTCTCTGTTTGTGTTTGACAAATCATGATCAATAAATCAGAGCCGACTCACTGGGTTTGTTCTTGTCCTGCGACTCTGGAGGACTGATGATGGACTGATGATGGACCGGTGCTCTGCCGGCCTGTGAGGATCCAGGACCGTGGACCCTGAGGACAGACCTGATGATTGGACTGTGATCAAATCTGCCTGTGGTGTCATTGTACTGTTCAAACATGTAAATGAATAATAAAACTTTAAAGACAAAAAGCTTCAGACTCCTCCTGTAGTGAAGCAGTACTGTAGTAAAGTATTACTGTAGTAAAGTATTACTGTAGTAAAGTATTACTGTAGTAAAGCAGTACTGTAGTAAAGTATTACTGTAGTAAAGTATTACTGTAGTAAAGTATTACTGTAGTAAAGCAGTACTGTAGTAAAGCAGTACTGTAGTAAAGTATTACTGTAGTAAAGCAGTACTGTAGTAAAGTATTACTATAGTAAAGTATTACTGTAGTAAAGTATTACTGTAGTAAAGTATTACTGTAGTAAAGCAGTACTGTAGTAAAGCAGTACTGTAGTAAAGTATTACTGCAGTAAAGTATTACTGTAGTAAAGTATTACTGTAGTAAAGCAGTACTGTAGTAAAGTATTACTGTAGTAAAGCAGTACTGTAGTAAAGTATTACTATAGTAAAGTATTACTGTAGTAAAGCAGTACTGTAGTAAAGCAGTACTGTAGTAAAGTATTACTGCAGTAAAGTATTACTGTAGTAAAGTATTACTGTAGTAAAGCAGTACTGGAGTAAAGTATTACTGTAGTAAAGCAGTACTGTAGTAAAGTATTACTATAGTAAAGTATTACTGTAGTAAAGTATTACTGTAGTAAAGTATTACTGTAGTAAAGCAGTACTGTAGTAAAGTATTACTGTAGTAAAGCAGTACTGTAGTAAAGCAGTACTGTAGTAAAGTATTACTGCAGTAAAGTATTACTGTAGTAAAGTATTACTGTAGTAAAGCAGTACTGTAGTAAAGTATTACTATAGTAAAGTATTACTGTAGTAAAGTATTACTGTAGTAAAGTATTACTGTAGTAAAGCAGTACTGTAGTAAAGTATTACTGTAGTAAAGCAGTACTGTAGTAAAGCAGTACTGTAGTAAAGTATTACTGCAGTAAAGTATTACTGTAGTAAAGTATTACTGTAGTAAAGCAGTACTGGAGTAAAGTATTACTGTAGTAAAGCAGTACTGTAGTAAAGTATTACTATAGTAAAGTATTACTGTAGTAAAGTATTACTGTAGTAAAGCAGTACTGGAGTAAAGTATTACTGTAGTAAAGCAGTACTGTAGTAAAGTATTACTGTAGTAAAGTATTACTGTAGTAAAGCAGTACTGTAGTAAAGCAGTACTGTAGTAAAGCAGTACTGTAGTAAAGTATTACTGCAGTAAAGCAGTACTGTAGTAAAGTATTACTGCAGTAAAGTATTACTGTAGTAAAGTATTACTGTAGTAAAGCAGTACTGTAGTAAAGTATTACTGTAGTAAAGCAGTACTGTAGTAAAGTATTACTGTAGTAAAGTATTACTGTAGTAAAGTATTACTGCAGTAAAGCAGTACTGTAGTAAAGCAGTACTGGAGTAAAGTATTACTGTAGTAAAGCAGTACTGTAGTAAAGCAGTACTGTAGTAAAGTATTACTGCAGTAAAGTATTACTGTAGTAAAGTATTACTGTAGTAAAGCAGTACTGGAGTAAAGTATTACTGTAGTAAAGCAGTACTGTAGTAAAGTATTACTATAGTAAAGTATTACTGTAGTAAAGTATTACTGTAGTAAAGCAGTACTGGAGTAAAGTATTACTGTAGTAATAGCAGTACTGTAGTAAAGTATTACTGCAGTAAAGTATTACTGTAGTAAAGCAGTACTGTAGTAAAGTATTACTATAGTAAAGTATTACTGTAGTAAAGTATTACTGTAGTAAAGCAGTACTGTAGTAAAGTATTACTGTAGTAAAGCAGTACTGTAGTAAAGTATTACTGCAGTAAAGTATTACTGTAGTAAAGCAGTACTGTAGTAAAGCAGTACTGTAGTAAAGCAGTACTGTAGTAAAGTATTACTGTAGTAAAGCAGTACTGTAGTAAAGTATTACTGCAGTAAAGTATTACTGTAGTAAAGTATTACTGTAGTAAAGCAGTACTGTAGTAAAGTATTACTGTAGTAAAGCAGTACTGTAGTAAAGTATTACTGTAGTAAAGTATTACTGTAGTAAAGTATTACTGCAGTAAAGCAGTACTGTAGTAAAGCAGTACTGTAGTAAAGTATTACTGTAGTAAAGCAGTACTGTAGTAAAGCAGTACTGTAGTAAAGTATTACTGCAGTAAAGTATTACTGTAGTAAAGTATTACTGTAGTAAAGCAGTACTGTAGTAAAGCAGTACTGTAGTAAAGTATTACTGTAGTAAAGCAGTACTGTAGTAAAGCAGTACTGTAGTAAAGTATTACTGCAGTAAAGTATTACTGTAGTAAAGTATTACTGTAGTAAAGCAGTACTGGAGTAAAGTATTACTGTAGTAAAGCAGTACTGTAGTAAAGTATTACTATAGTAAAGTATTACTGTAGTAAAGTATTACTGTAGTAAAGCAGTACTGTAGTAAAGCAGTACTGGAGTAAAGTATTACTGTAGTAAAGTATTACTGTAGTAAAGTATTACTGTAGTAAAGCAGTACTGTAGTAAAGCAGTACTGTAGTAAAGTATTACTGTAGTAAAGCAGTACTGTAGTAAAGTATTACTGTAGTAAAGTATTACTATAGTAAAGTATTACTGTAGTAAAGCAGTACTGTAGTAAAGCAGTACTGTAGTAAAGTATTACTGTAGTAAAGCAGTACTGTAGTAAAGTATTACTGTAGTAAAGCAGTACTGTAGTAAAGCAGTACTGTAGTAAAGTATTACTGTAGTAAAGCAGTACTGTAGTAAAGCAGTACTGTAGTAAAGTATTACTGTAGTAAAGTATTACTGTAGTAAAGCAGTACTGTAGTAAAGTATTACTGTAGTAAAGCAGTACTGTAGTAAAGCAGTACTGTAGTAAAGTATTACTGTAGTAAAGCAGTACTGTAGTAAAGCAGTACTGTAGTAAAGCAGTACTGTAGTAAAGTATTACTGTAGTAAAGTATTACTGTAGTAAAGCAGTACTGTAGTAAAGTATTACTGTAGTAAAGTATTACTATAGTAAAGTATTACTGTAGTAAAGTATTACTGTAGTAAAGCAGTACTGGAGTAAAGTATTACTGTAGTAAAGCAGTACTGTAGTAAAGTATTACTATAGTAAAGTATTACTGTAGTAAAGTATTACTGTAGTAAAGCAGTACTGTAGTAAAGCAGTACTGTAGTAAAGTATTACTGTAGTAAAGTATTACTGTAGTAAAGCAGTACTGTAGTAAAGCAGTACTGTAGTAAAGTATTACTGTAGTAAAGCAGTACTGTAGTAAAGTATTACTGTAGTAAAGTATTACTGTAGTAAAGTATTACTGTAGTAAAGTATTACTGTAGTAAAGCAGTACTGTAGTAAAGCAGTACTGTAGTAAAGTATTACTGTAGTAAAGCAGTACTGTAGTAAAGTATTACTGTAGTAAAGCAGTACTGTAGTAAAGTATTACTGTAGTAAAGTATTACTGTAGTAAAGCAGTACTGTAGTAAAGTATTACTGTAGTAAAGTATTACTGTAGTAAAGCAGTACTGTAGTAAAGTATTACTGTAGTAAAGCAGTACTGTAGTAAAGCAGTACTGTAGTAAAGTATTACTGTAGTAAAGCATTACTGTAGTAAAGCAGTACTGTAGTAAAGTATTACTGTAGTAAAGCAGTACTGTAGTAAAGCAGTACTGTAGTAAAGTATTACTGTAGTAAAGCAGTACTGTAGTAAAGCAGTACTGTAGTAAAGTATTACTGTAGTAAAGTATTACTGTAGTAAAGCAGTACTGTAGTAAAGTATTACTGTAGTAAAGCAGTACTGTAGTAAAGTATTACTGTAGTAAAGTATTACTGTAGTAAAGCAGTACTGTAGTAAAGTATTACTGTAGTAAAGTATTACTGCAGTAAAGCAGTACTGTAGTAAAGCAGTACTGTAGTAAAGTATTACTGTAGTAAAGCAGTACTGTAGTAAAGTATTACTGTCAGTAAAGTAGTTACTGTAGTAAAGTATTACTGTAGTAAAGCAGTACTGTAGTAAAGTATTACTGTAGTAAAGCAGTACTGTAGTAAAGCAGTACTGTAGTAAAGTATTACTATAGTAAAGCAGTACTGTAGTAAAGTATTACTGTAGTAAAGCAGTACTGTAGTAAAGTATTACTGTAGTAAAGTATTACTGTAGTAAAGCAGTACTGTAGTAAAGTATTACTGTAGTAAAGCAGTACTGTAGTAAAGCAGTACTGTAGTAAAGTATTACTATAGTAAAGCAGTACTGTAGTAAAGTATTACTATAGTAAAGCAGTACTGTAGTAAAGTATTACTGTAGTAAAGCAGTACTGTAGTAAAGCAGTACTGTAGTAAAGTATTACTGTAGTAAAGTATTACTGTAGTAAAGCAGTACTGTAGTAAAGTATTACTATAGTAAAGCAGTACTGTAGTAAAGTATTACTATAGTAAAGCAGTACTGTAGTAAAGTATTACTGTAGTAAAGCAGTACTGTAGTAAAGTATTACTATAGTAAAGTATTACTGTAGTAAAGTATTACTGTAGTAAAGCAGTACTGTAGTAAAGTATTACTGTAGTAAAGCAGTACTGTAGTAAAGCAGTACTGTAGTAAAGTATTACTGTAGTAAAGCAGTACTGTAGTAAAGTATTACTGTAGTAAAGTATTACTGTAGTAAAGTATTACTGTAGTAAAGCAGTACTGTAGTAAAGCAGTACTGTAGTAAAGTATTACTGTAGTAAAGTATTACTGTAGTAAAGTATTACTATAGTAAAGCAGTACTGTAGTAAAGTATTACTATAGTAAAGCAGTACTGTAGTAAAGTATTACTGTAGTAAAGCAGTACTGTAGTAAAGTATTACTGTAGTAAAGTATTACTGTAGTAAAGCAGTACTGTAGTAAAGCAGTACTGTAGTAAAGTATTACTGTAGTAAAGTATTACTGTAGTAAAGTATTACTATAGTAAAGCAGTACTGTAGTAAAGTATTACTATAGTAAAGCAGTACTGTAGTAAAGTATTACTGTAGTAAAGTATTACTATAGTAAAGCAGTACTGTAGTAAAGTATTACTGTAGTAAAGCAGTACTGTAGTAAAGTATTACTATAGTAAAGTATTACTGTAGTAAAGTATTACTGTAGTAAAGCAGTACTGTAGTAAAGTATTACTATAGTAAAGCAGTACTGTAGTAAAGTATTACTGTAGTAAAGTATTACTGTAGTAAAGTATTACTGTAGTAAAGCAGTAATACAGTAATACTTTACTACAGTAATACTTTACTATAGTAATACTTTACTACAGTACTGCTTTACTACAGTAATACTTACTACAGTAATACTTTACTACAGTAATACTTTACTACAGTACTGCAGTAAAGTATTACTGTAGTAAAGTATTACTGTAGTAAAGTATTACTGTAGTAAAGTATTACTGTAGTAAAGTATTACTTCAGTAAAGTATTACTGTAGTAAAGTATTACTGTAGTAAAGTATTACTGTAGTAAAGCAGTACTGCAGTAAAGTATTACTGTAGTAAAGCAGTACTGTAGTAAAGTATTACTATAGTAAAGTATTACTGTAGTAAAGCAGTACTGTAGTAAAGTATTACTATAGTAAAGTATTACTGTAGTAAAGCAGTACTGTAGTAAAGTATTACTGTAGTAAAGCAGTACTGTAGTAAAGTATTACTGCAGTAAAGTATTACTGTAGTAAAGCAGTACTGTAGTAAAGTATTACTGTAGTAAAGTATTACTGTAGTAAAGCAGTACTGTAGTAAAGTATTACTATAGTAAAGTATTACTGTACTAAAGCAGTACTGTAGTAAAGTATTACTGTAGTAAAGCAGTACTGTAGTAAAGTATTACTGTAGTAAAGTATTACTGTAGTAAAGCAGTACTGTAGTAAAGTATTACTGTAGTAAAGTATTACTGTAGTAAAGCAGTACTGTAGTAAAGTATTACTGTAGTAAAGTATTACTGTAGTAAAGCAGTACTGCAGTAAAGTATTACTGTAGTAAAGCAGTACTGTAGTAAAGTATTACTATAGTAAAGTATTACTGTAGTAAAGCAGTACTGTAGTAAAGCAGTACTGTAGTAAAGTATTACTGTAGTAAAGCAGTACTGTAGTAAAGTATTACTGTAGTAAAGCAGTACTGTAGTAAAGCAGTACTGTAGTAAAGTATTACTGTAGTAAAGCAGTACTGTAGTAAAGTATTACTGTAGTAAAGTATTACTGTAGTAAAGCAGTACTGCAGTAAAGTATTACTGTAGTAAAGCAGTACTGTAGTAAAGTATTACTATAGTAAAGTATTACTGTAGTAAAGCAGTACTGTAGTAAAGTATTACTGCAGTAAAGTATTACTGTAGTAAAGCAGTACTGTAGTAAAGTATTACTGTAGTAAAGTATTACTGTAGTAAAGCAGTACTGTAGTAAAGTATTACTATAGTAAAGTATTACTGTAGTAAAGCAGTACTGTAGTAAAGTATTACTGTAGTAAAGCAGTACTGTAGTAAAGTATTACTGCAGTAAAGTATTACTGTAGTAAAGCAGTACTGTAGTAAAGTATTACTGTAGTAAAGTATTACTGTAGTAAAGCAGTACTGTAGTAAAGTATTACTGTAGTAAAGTATTACTGTAGTAAAGCAGTACTGCAGTAAAGTATTACTGTAGTAAAGCAGTACTGTAGTAAAGTATTACTATAGTAAAGTATTACTGTAGTAAAGCAGTACTGTAGTAAAGCAGTACTGTAGTAAAGTATTACTGTAGTAAAGCAGTACTGTAGTAAAGTATTACTGTAGTAAAGCAGTACTGTAGTAAAGCAGTACTGTAGTAAAGTATTACTGTAGTAAAGCAGTACTGTAGTAAAGTATTACTGTAGTAAAGCAGTACTGTAGTAAAGTATTACTGTAGTAAAGTATTACTGTAGTAAAGTATTACTGTAGTAAAGCAGTACTGTAGTAAAGTATTACTATAGTAAAGTATTACTGTAGTAAAGTATTACTGTAGTAAAGCAGTACTGTAGTAAAGTATTACTATAGTAAAGCAGTACTGTAGTAAAGTATTACTGTAGTAAAGTATTACTGTAGTAAAGTATTACTGTAGTAAAGCAGTAATACAGTAATACTTTACTACAGTAATACTTTACTATAGTAATACTTTACTACAGTACTGTTTACTACAGTAATACTTACTACAGTAATACTTTACTACAGTAATACTTTACTACAGTACTGCAGTAAAGTATTACTGTAGTAAAGTATTACTGTAGTAAAGTATTACTGTAGTAAAGTATTACTGTAGTAAAGTATTACTGTCAGTAAAGTATTACTGTAGTAAAGTATTACTGTAGTAAAGTATTACTGTAGTAAAGCAGTACTGCAGTAAAGTATTACTGTAGTAAAGCAGTACTGTAGTAAAGTATTACTATAGTAAAGTATTACTGTAGTAAAGCAGTACTGTAGTAAAGTATTACTATAGTAAAGTATTACTGTAGTAAAGCAGTACTGTAGTAAAGTATTACTGTAGTAAAGCAGTACTGTAGTAAAGTATTACTGCAGTAAAGTATTACTGTAGTAAAGCAGTACTGTAGTAAAGTATTACTGTAGTAAAGTATTACTGTAGTAAAGCAGTACTGTAGTAAAGTATTACTATAGTAAAGTATTACTGTACGTAAAGCAGTACTGTAGTAAAGTATTACTGTAGTAAAGCAGTACTGTAGTAAAGTATTACTGTAGTAAAGTATTACTGTAGTAAAGCAGTACTGTAGTAAAGTATTACTGTAGTAAAGTATTACTGTAGTAAAGCAGTACTGTAGTAAAGTATTACTGTAGTAAAGTATTACTGTAGTAAAGCAGTACTGCAGTAAAGTATTACTGTAGTAAAGCAGTACTGTAGTAAAGTATTACTATAGTAAAGTATTACTGTAGTAAAGCAGTACTGTAGTAAAGCAGTACTGTAGTAAAGTATTACTGTAGTAAAGCAGTACTGTAGTAAAGTATTACTGTAGTAAAGCAGTACTGTAGTAAAGCAGTACTGTAGTAAAGTATTACTGTAGTAAAGCAGTACTGTAGTAAAGTATTACTGTAGTAAAGTATTACTGTAGTAAAGCAGTACTGCAGTAAAGTATTACTGTAGTAAAGCAGTACTGTAGTAAAGTATTACTATAGTAAAGTATTACTGTAGTAAAGCAGTACTGTAGTAAAGTATTACTGCAGTAAAGTATTACTGTAGTAAAGCAGTACTGTAGTAAAGTATTACTGTAGTAAAGTATTACTGTAGTAAAGCAGTACTGTAGTAAAGTATTACTATAGTAAAGTATTACTGTAGTAAAGCAGTACTGTAGTAAAGTATTACTGTAGTAAAGCAGTACTGTAGTAAAGTATTACTGCAGTAAAGTATTACTGTAGTAAAGCAGTACTGTAGTAAAGTATTACTGTAGTAAAGTATTACTGTAGTAAAGCAGTACTGTAGTAAAGTATTACTGTAGTAAAGTATTACTGTAGTAAAGCAGTACTGCAGTAAAGTATTACTGTAGTAAAGCAGTACTGTAGTAAAGTATTACTATAGTAAAGTATTACTGTAGTAAAGCAGTACTGTAGTAAAGCAGTACTGTAGTAAAGTATTACTGTAGTAAAGCAGTACTGTAGTAAAGTATTACTGTAGTAAAGCAGTACTGTAGTAAAGTATTACTGTAGTAAAGTATTACTGTAGTAAAGCAGTACTGTAGTAAAGTATTACTGTAGTAAAGCAGTACTGTAGTAAAGTATTACTGTAGTAAAGCAGTACTGTAGTAAAGTATTACTGTAGTAAAGTATTACTGTAGTAAAGCAGTACTGTAGTAAAGTATTACTGTAGTAAAGTATTACTGTAGTAAAGCAGTACTGCAGTAAAGTATTACTGTAGTAAAGCAGTACTGTAGTAAAGTATTACTATAGTAAAGTATTACTGTAGTAAAGCAGTACTGTAGTAAAGCAGTACTGTAGTAAAGTATTACTGTAGTAAAGCAGTACTGTAGTAAAGTATTACTGTAGTAAAGCAGTACTGTAGTAAAGCAGTACTGTAGTAAAGTATTACTGTAGTAAAGCAGTACTGTAGTAAAGTATTACTGTAGTAAAGTATTACTGTAGTAAAGCAGTACTGCAGTAAAGTATTACTGTAGTAAAGCAGTACTGTAGTAAAGTATTACTATAGTAAAGTATTACTGTAGTAAAGCAGTACTGTAGTAAAGTATTACTGCAGTAAAGTATTACTGTAGTAAAGCAGTACTGTAGTAAAGTATTACTGTAGTAAAGTATTACTGTAGTAAAGCAGTACTGTAGTAAAGTATTACTATAGTAAAGTATTACTGTAGTAAAGCAGTACTGTAGTAAAGTATTACTGTAGTAAAGCAGTACTGTAGTAAAGTATTACTGCAGTAAAGTATTACTGTAGTAAAGCAGTACTGTAGTAAAGTATTACTGTAGTAAAGTATTACTGTAGTAAAGCAGTACTGTAGTAAAGTATTACTGTAGTAAAGTATTACTGTAGTAAAGCAGTACTGCAGTAAAGTATTACTGTAGTAAAGCAGTACTGTAGTAAAGTATTACTATAGTAAAGTATTACTGTAGTAAAGCAGTACTGTAGTAAAGCAGTACTGTAGTAAAGTATTACTGTAGTAAAGCAGTACTGTAGTAAAGTATTACTGTAGTAAAGCAGTACTGTAGTAAAGCAGTACTGTAGTAAAGTATTACTGTAGTAAAGCAGTACTGTAGTAAAGTATTACTGTAGTAAAGCAGTACTGTAGTAAAGTATTACTGTAGTAAAGTATTACTGTAGTAAAGTATTACTATAGTAAAGCAGTACTGTAGTAAAGTATTACTATAGTAAAGCAGTACTGTAGTAAAGTATTACTGTAGTAAAGCAGTACTGTAGTAAAGTATTACTGTAGTAAAGTATTACTGTAGTAAAGCAGTACTGTAGTAAAGTATTACTGTAGTAAAGTATTACTGTAGTAAAGTATTACTGTAGTAAAGTATTACTATAGTAAAGCAGTACTGTAGTAAAGTATTACTATAGTAAAGCAGTACTGTAGTAAAGTATTACTGTAGTAAAGTATTACTATAGTAAAGCAGTACTGTAGTAAAGTATTACTGTAGTAAAGCAGTACTGTAGTAAAGTATTACTGTAGTAAAGTATTACTGTAGTAAAGTATTACTGTAGTAAAGTATTACTGTAGTAAAGCAGTACTGTAGTAAAGTATTACTGTAGTAAAGCAGTACTGTAGTAAAGTATTACTGTAGTAAAGTATTACTGTAGTAAAGCAGTACTGTAGTAAAGTATTACTATAGTAAAGTATTACTGTAGTAAAGTATTACTGTAGTAAAGCAGTACTGTAGTAAAGCAGTACTGTAGTAAAGTATTACTGTAGTAAAGCAGTACTGTAGTAAAGTATTACTATAGTAAAGTATTACTGTAGTAAAGTATTACTGTAGTAAAGTATTACTGTAGTAAAGCAGTACTGTAGTAAAGCAGTACTGTAGTAAAGTATTACTGTAGTAAAGTATTACTGTAGTAAAGCAGTACTGTAGTAAAGTATTACTGTAGTAAAGCAGTACTGTAGTAAAGTATTACTATAGTAAAGTATTACTGTAGTAAAGTATTACTGTAGTAAAGTATTACTGTAGTAAAGCAGTACTGTAGTAAAGTATTACTGTAGTAAAGTATTACTGTAGTAAAGTATTACTATAGTAAAGTATTACTGTAGTAAAGTATTACTGTAGTAAAGCAGTACTGCAGTAAAGTATTACTGTAGTAAAGTATTACTGTAGTAAAGTATTACTATAGTAAAGTATTACTGTAGTAAAGTATTACTGTAGTAAAGTATTACTGTAGTAAAGTATTACTGTAGTAAAGTATTACTGTAGTAAAGCAGTACTGCAGTAAAGTATTACTGTAGTAAAGCAGTACTGTAGTAAAGTATTACTATAGTAAAGTATTACTGTAGTAAAGCAGTACTGTAGTAAAGTATTACTGTAGTAAAGCAGTACTGTAGTAAAGTATTACTGCAGTAAAGTATTACTGTAGTAAAGCAGTACTGTAGTAAAGTATTACTGTAGTAAAGTATTACTGTAGTAAAGCAGTACTGTAGTAAAGTATTACTATAGTAAAGTATTACTGTAGTAAAGCAGTACTGTAGTAAAGTATTACTGTAGTAAAGTATTACTGTAGTAAAGCAGTACTGTAGTAAAGTATTACTGTAGTAAAGTATTACTGTAGTAAAGTATTACTATAGTAAAGTATTACTGTAGTAAAGTATTACTGTAGTAAAGTATTACTGTAGTAAAGCAGTACTGTAGTAAAGTATTACTGTAGTAAAGTATTACTGTAGTAAAGTATTACTGTAGTAAAGTATTACTGTAGTAAAGCAGTACTGTAGTAAAGCAGTACTGTAGTAAAGTATTACTGCAGTAAAGTATTACTGTAGTAAAGCAGTACTGTAGTAAAATATTACTGTAGTAAAGTATTACTGTAGTAAAGTATTACTGTAGTAAAGTATTACTATAGTAAAGTATTACTGTAGTAAAGTATTACTGCAGTAAAGTATTACTGTAGTAAAGCAGTACTGTAGTAAAGTATTACTGTAGTAAAGTATTACTGTAGTAAAGCAGTACTGTAGTAAAGTATTACTATAGTAAAGTATTACTGTAGTAAAGCAGTACTGTAGTAAAGTATTACTGTAGTAAAGCAGTACTGCAGTAAAGTATTACTGTAGTAAAGCAGTACTGTAGTAAAGTATTACTATAGTAAAGTATTACTGTAGTAAAGCAGTACTGTAGTAAAGCAGTACTGTAGTAAAGTATTACTGTAGTAAAGCAGTACTGTAGTAAAGTATTACTGTAGTAAAGCAGTACTGTAGTAAAGCAGTACTGGAGTAAAGTATTACTGTAGTAAAGTATTACTGTAGTAAAGCAGTACTGTAGTAAAGTATTACTGTAGTAAAGCAGTACTGTAGTAAAGCAGTACTGTAGTAAAGTATTACTGTAGTAAAGCATTACTGTAGTAAAGCAGTACTGTAGTAAAGTATTACTGTAGTAAAGCAGTACTGTAGTAAAGCAGTACTGTAGTAAAGCAGTACTGTAGTAAAGTATTACTGTAGTAAAGCAGTACTGTAGTAAAGTATTACTGTAGTAAAGCAGTACTGTAGTAAAGTATTACTGTAGTAAAGCAGTACTGTAGTAAAGCAGTTGACTGAACTGCAGTTCATATTTCGGACCGTTGGCGGGTGCCTGAACGCCTCAGCGGTGTCGCGCGCTCGTCAGGCTGATTGAACTCACCTGTGGAGCTCGTGCTGCGGCTCTGAGCGGAGCTGCTGACGGACCGAACCGAGGACGTGACCGTTACTAACCGGCGGAGGGATGCAGAAAGGCCTGAAGAAGTACTTCGTCAACATGGACGAGTACCTGTGCAGCCTGGGCCTCTACAGGAAGATGGTGGCCCGGGACGCGTCCAGCCTGTTCCGAGCCGTGTCAGAGCAGGTGAGCCGAGCCGAGCCGAGCCGAGCTAAAGGCTAGACTGCAGCTAACAGCGGGGCACAGCCTCAGGTAGAGCCGGGTTAGAGAGGGGGCAGAGCGGGGAGGGGCCGCCTCTGACCCGGGACAGAGGTCAGAGGTCAGAGGTCAGACCATAGGTGTGTGTGTGTGTGTGTGTGTGTGTGTGTGTGTGTGTGTGTCAGATTTCAGAGTCGGTGGCTGCATCTCCTCTTCCCTCCACCATTTTGAATTTATGATGTCATATCTCAAACGGTTGGAAACAATCATCAGTAAACAGTAAAGGTGTGGTTGTGGCCAGACTCCACACCTGAAAGGCTTAAAGGAGATGAGCTGCTTCATTTCTACATGATTCAAAGGAAACATCACTGTCCTGAGCTGATTGGTTGGTTGTTAATTACTTGTGTGTGTGTGTGTGTGTGTGTGTGTGTAGCTGTATTACTCTCAGAACTATCATCAGAGGATCCGTCAGGACTGCGCCGACTTCATGAGAGCCAACAGATGCAACTTTGAGCCGGTGAGTGGACGTGGTGATGGGTTGTTGAGTCTCAGGACGCTTGGTGTTGATTCACAGACTGAAGCTGAGGATTCACATCTTGTCCTCTCAGTCTCTGTGTCGACACTCCATGTTTCTGTGTTCTTATATTAAAGCTCTTCATAAACATTCAGACTGAGCTACAACATCAAACATCACAATATGTCTGAGGTCAGCTCGCCTCTTCTCTCTTTCAGTTTGTTGAAGGTTCATTTGAGAAATACCTGGAGCGTCTGGAGGACCCGAAGGTGAGCTGCTGTGACCTTTGTCCCTTTAGTCGACTGACAGCTGAACAGTGTGAGCAGGTGTTACTGTGTGTGTGTGTCGGCGTTTGTTTGTGTGTTTTCAGGAGACAGTGGGTCAGGTGGAGATCAAGGCTCTGTCTCAGCTCTACAGGTGAGCTTCACTCGACTGCTTGAGTCTCAGCCTGCACTTGTTCTGTTGTCAGGACGTCTCCACTGTGTGTGTGTGTGTGTGTGTGTGTGTGTGTGTGTGTGTGTGTGTGTAGGCGTTGTTTCCTGATATATCGTTACCCCGGGAAACCAGCCACATTGATCTCAGAGGACGACTTTGTGGACAAGGTAATGATCAGCAGGCTGAACTGTGATTGGCTCAATAATAACAGTAAATGCTGACATACAGGTACACTGAGGTACAGCTGAAGTACAGGTGAATTCAGGTGACGTACAGGTGAATTCAGGTGAAGTACAGGTGAATTCAGGTGAATATAGGTGATGTACAGGTGACGTACAGGTGAATATAGGTGATGTACAGGTGACATACAGGTGAATATAGGTGATGTACAGGTGACATACAGGTGAATATAGGTGATGTACAGGTGACGTACAGGTGAATACAGGTGACATACAGGTGACATACAGCTGAAGTACAGGTGAAGTACAGGTGAAGTACAGGTGACATACAGCTGAAGTACAGGTGAATATAGGTGATGTACAGGTGAATACAGGTGACGTACAGGTGAAGTACAGATGAATATAGGTGACGTACAGGTGACGTACAGGTGACGTACAGGTGAATATAGGTGACGTACAGGTGACGTACAGGTGAATATAGGTGACGTACAGGTGAATACAGGTGAAGTATAGGTGATGAACGAGTGAATTCAGGTGACATACAGGTGAATATAGGTGATGTACAGGTGAATACAGGTGAAGTACAGGTGAATACAGGTGACGTACAGGTGAATATAGGTGACGTACAGGTGAATACAGGTGAAGTACAGGTGAATACAGGTGACATACAGGTGAATATAGGTGACGTACAGGTGAATACAGGTGAAGTACAGGTGAAGTACAGGTGAATACAGGTGACATACAGGTGAATATAGGTGACGTACAGGTGAATACAGGTGACATACAGATGAAGTATAGGTGACATACAGGTGAATATAGGTGAAGTACAGGTGACAAACAGGTGAATTCAGGTGACGTAGAGGTGAAGTATAGATGATGAACACGTGACATACAGCTGAAGTACAGGTGATAAGTGATGTACAGGTGATGACAAGTGATGAGAGGCGCACCTTCACAGGTACAAACAGTTTCACTCATCAGACTCAAATATTTAAATGACCTTAAACGCTGTAATGTGATTGGTCAGTGCTGACCGTCAGTCTTCTGTGTTGCCTAGGTGACGCTGTGTTGCTCAATCAACGGTCACTATGACATTGTTTACCCAAGGAGTTATCCCGCCTCTGCCGCCCTCTGTCAGTGTGAGTACTGATCACTGATTGGCAGATCAGAATGATTGACAGTTTTAAAGGAACAATGCAACAATTTACACTCTGACACAGGTTGACCTTTGTAAGACACTGTAAGATAAAAAATAAGGACATTTATTGTCACGAGGACATTTATTATTGTGTGTGTGTGTGTGTTTAGCTCTCCTGTATGAGATGCTCTACACTCAGGTGTTTGGGGTGGAGGAGGCAGAGCTCTGTCAGGCCATGGAGGCCTTCAGGGTTGGAGGTCGTCGCTATAGAAACAGCCCGTCAATGTGTAGTGACATTGATATTGGCTACGACACACATGAGGACCGAGCTCACAGGTACACACACTTTTTAATGTATGGTTTCAGGTAATTTGGAGCTCCTGACACCTTACTGTTGTGTCAGCTTCACCTGTATGATGACATCATGATATACTGACTGGACAGGTGTGTATGTTTTCTCCTTTAGAGAGGAGGTGGAGTTGGGCGGAGCTGCTGAGGAGAGACTGCGAGCTGTGACAGACGACACAAAGGTGAGAGGCTTCATGTTTGAATGGCTGCCGAGCACATTCTGGTTAAAATACTGTATGTGTGCCTGTATGTATATGTGTGTGTGTATATATATATATATAATATATAAATAAATAATGTATGTGTATATATGTATATGTGACACATCCTGCCTGTTTTCATTGGTCAGCCTCCTGTAGAAGCCCCGCCCCCCTCTAGACTGTCTCTGTCTTATAAAGTGATGAAGTCTCTGGATGGAGAAGTTTACAGAAACCTGGAGTTTGACGTCTGGCAGGACACCTGTAAAGGTAATACACACCTGTCTTTGAAAAGATTCAGGAGAAATAAATAGGATTAGTTATTTTTAAGGTTTGAATTAAAAATCAGATGGTATTCACAGTATTGGTGAGTAACATTGTTTACTGTTGTTTGATATGAACAAGTGTGTTTGTCATATAGTCATATATTCACAGGTAGCCACAGTGAGTTACTGGTTGACTTCCATCATGACAACATTAGAGATTGATCTTACAGAACAGACAATAACCACCCACCTGAGCAGCAGGTCAACACACCTGAGTGATGCTGACACCTGTCCATGAAGGTGTTTACTCTGTTATCAGATAACTGAAAGCTTTGTAATGTGGTTACAGTGGTGACGCTGGTAGTCCATTACACTGTTTACTGTGTGTGACAGAGATGCAGAAGACGGACTACATGGTGTTCGCAGGGCGGCAGTACTTCCTGGGAGACAAGTGTCAGGTAAAAAAGCACATGCAGCTCCTGCTGAACATTTATCACAGATGTTAGTTAACATTAATGTCATATTTCCCAGAATAATTTTAAGGTGAAGTAAAGAAGGGGAAGGAAAGGCTGTTTTTGTTTGATGTTTGATTAAAAGAATAAAAAACTAAATAAAATGACTGTTAAGATTAAAGATGGACAGAAAAGCGTGAGCAGATACTGTCCATTTATACTTTAACGGGAAGAGGACGACCATTTGTCTCCGGCTCAGCTTCAATAATGTAAATGAAAAGAAATGTGTCTGTGTGTGTCTGTCTGTGTGTGTCTGTCTGTGTGTGTCTGTGTGTGTGTGTCTGTCTGTGTGTGTCTGTCTGTGTGTGTCTGTGTGTGTCTGTCTGTGTGTGCGGGTCTGTGTGTGTCTGTGTGTGTGTATGTGGGGACGAGGCGCCTGTAAGCTGACCAGTGAGGCAGTCAGTCAGCCACCTGTGGAGCTGCTCACTCTCATTACTCGTAAAACTGCCCATATTTGAAATGTACAGTTTGTTTTCTTGCCTAAGATGTTCTCGGAAGTAAAGATTGTGATGAAACTATTTGAAAACTGTAAGGTTTAAAACCCCAGGTCGGATGAGATATATCATTGCTCCATAGAGTTCTGGGTCTACAAACATTTGTGTGTCCAGAAAGACCTCTAAAGAAAGGCGCCCAGAAGGATCCTGATCAGTTGTTGACCCACCGCAGCTGGTTCCGTTCATCAATGAAGGAGCTCTCTCTGGTTGTCTGACAATCTCTAAGCCCAGGCTCAAACTACAGGAGGAGTACTATCAGAGAAGTGTGGGGGGAGAGCTTGTCAGTCCTGAAGGTCGGGCCCAGATTATCCGGTAATGTGAGCGGTGAACAGATCCAGTCCGAACTGCTCCTGATCATCTGGGCAGCCCAGACGAATATAATACATGTTTGATATCTAGGATTCAAATCTGACTGCGAAATCAAGGCTTTGTTTTCTGGTTCAGCTCCCTGTACACAAGTGAAAGAGACGGTTTTCTTTATTTCAGCCTCAGATGTCTATACGTTTAGCTTTTGTGTGTTTCAGGTGCGTCTAGAGCCAAAGGGGAAGTACTACAATGCCTTCATCCAGGAAGTTGGAACGCATTCATCAGCTGTCACCGTCTTCATCGAGGAGCTGGGAGAGAAGTATCACACAACCTAATCCTCATTCTAAATTAAACCCTGAAAAAGTCTGAACCCTCTAACAGCCCTGTGAATAAGTGAGGACTATTCTTAAAGTTGATCCTGATTCTCCCATAGAAGCCTAGAAAGTGTTTAATCATGAAGTTGTGTGGTCATCTCATTTTTAAATGGACACACTAAGTTGGATCAGATATTGAGCTGGAGAGCAGATTTTAGGTTTGAGCTGAAAGTTTATTTCTAAATCTAACTTTTCTGTGTGTTAGACACCTGGTTCCTCTCACTGATCTAAAACCAGTGAATCCAGTTCCAGCCTGGAACGTTGCTGCTCCAACTAGAAAAGGAGACCTGGGTATGTTTACACTTACAGTTAACACTAGAGTTTCTGTTCAGCTACTTCATTCTCCTCATGTTCTGTAAAGATCATTGGTGTTTTTTCATATCCATCGTGAAAGTTCAGAAACCTTAAAGATGACAACTTTACCTCTTCTGAGCTCTTGTACATCCTCCTGACTCTCTGTAACGTCCTCCTGACTCTCTGTAACGTCCTTCTGAGTCACTGTAACGTTCTCCTGACTCTCTGTAACGTCCTCCTGAGTCACTGTAACGTCCTCCTGTAATGTCCTCCTGACTCTCTTTAACGTCCTCCTGACTCTCTGTAACGTCCTCCTCACTCACTGTAACGTCCTCCTGAGTCACTGTAACGTCCTCCTGACTCTCTGTAACGTCCTCCTGACTCTCTGTAACGTCCTCCTGACTCACTGTAACGTCCTCCTGAGTCACTGTAACGTTCTCCTGACTCTCTGTAACGTCCTCCTGACTCTCTGTAACGTCCTCCTGACTCTCTGTAACGTCCTCCTGACTCTCTGTAACGTCCTCCTGACTCTCTGTAACGTCCTCCTGACTCTCTGTAACGTCCTCCTGAGTCACTGTAACGTCCTTCTGAGTCACTGTAACGTTCTCCTGACTCTCTGTAACGTCCTCCTGACTCTCTGTAACGTCCTCCTGACTCTCTGTAACGTCCTTCTGAGTCACTGTAACGTCCTCCTGACTCTCTGTAACGTCCTTCTGAGTCACTGTAACGTTCTCCTGACTCTCTGTAACGTCCTCCTGACTCTCTGTAACGTCCTCCTGACTCTCTGTAACGTCCTCCTGAGTCACTGTAACGTCCTCCTGTAACGTCCTCCTGTAATGTCCTCCTGACTCTCTTTAACGTCCTCCTGACTCTCTGTAACGTCCTCCTCACTCACTGTAACGTCCTCCTGAGTCACTGTAACGTTCTCCTGACTCTCTGTAACGTCCTCCTGAGTCACTGTAACGTCCTCCTGTAACGTCCTCCTGTAATGTCCTCCTGACTCTCTGTAACGTCCTCCTGACTCTCTGTAACGTCCTCCTCACTCTCTGTAACGTCCTCCTGAGTCACTGTAACGTTCTCCTGACTCTCTGTAACGTCCTCCTGACTCTATGTAACGTCCTTCTGAGTCACTGTAACGTTCTCCTGACTCTCTGTAATGTTCTCCTGACTCTCTGTAATGTCCTCCTGACTCTCTGTAACGTCCTCCTGACTCTCTGTAACGTCCTCCTGACTCTATGTAACGTCCTCCTGACTCTCTGTAACGTCCTCCTGACTCTCTGTAACGTTCTCCTGACTCTCTGTAACGTCCTCCTGACTCTCTGTAACGTCCTCCTGACTCTCTGTAACGTCCTCCTGACTCTCTGTAACGTTCTCCTGACTCTCTGTAACGTCCTCCTGACTCTCTGTAACGTCCTCCTGACTCTCTGTAACGTTCTCCTGACTCTCTGTAACGTCCTCCTGACTCTCTGTAACGTCCTCCTGACTCTCTGTAACGTTCTCCTGACTCTCTGTAATGTTCTCCTGACTCTCTGTAACGTCCTCCTGAGTCACTGTAACGTCCTCCTGACTCTCTGTAACGTCCTTCTGACTCTCTGTAACGTTCTCCTGACTCTCTGTAACGTCCTCCTGACTCTCTGTAACGTCCTCCTGAGTCACTGTAACGTTCTCCTGACTCTCTGTAACGTTCTCCTGACTCTCTGTAACGTCCTCCTGACTCTCTGTAACGTCCTCCTGACTCACTGTAACGTCCTCCTGAGTCACTGTAACGTTCTCCTGACTCTCTGTAACGTCCTCCTGACTCTCTGTAACGTCCTCCTGACTCTCTGTAACGTCCTCCTGACTCTCTGTAACGTCCTCCTGACTCTCTGTAACGTCCTCCTGACTCTCTGTAACGTCCTCCTGACTCTCTGTAACGTCCTCCTGAGTCACTGTAACGTCCTTCTGAGTCACTGTAACGTTCTCCTGACTCTCTGTAACGTCCTCCTGACTCTCTGTAACGTCCTTCTGAATCACTGTAACGTTCTCCTGACTCTCTGTAACGTCCTCCTGACTCTCTGTAACGTCCTCCTGACTCTCTGTAACGTCCTTCTGAGTCACTGTAACGTCCTCCTGACTCTCTGTAACGTCCTCCTGAGTCACTGTAACGTCCTCCTGTAACGTCCTCCTGTAATGTCCTCCTGACTCTCTTTAACGTCCTCCTGACTCTCTGTAACGTCCTCCTCACTCACTGTAACGTCCTCCTGAGTCACTGTAACGTTCTCCTGACTCTCTGTAACGTCCTCCTGACTCTATGTAACGTCCTTCTGAGTCACTGTAACGTTCTCCTGACTCTCTGTAACGTTCTCCTGACTCTCTGTAACGTCCTCCTGACTCTCTGTAACGTCCTCCTGACTCTCTGTAACGTCCTCCTGACTCTCTGTAACGTCCTCCTGACTCTCTGTAACGTCCTCCTGACTCTCTGTAACGTCCTCCTGACTCTCTGTAACGTTCTCCTGACTCTCTGTAACGTCCTCCTGACTCTCTGTAACGTCCTCCTGACTCTCTGTAACGTTCTCCTGACTCTCTGTAACGTTCTCCTGACTCTCTGTAACGTCCTCCTGACTCTCTGTAACGTCCTCCTGACTCTCTGTAACGTCCTCCTGACTCTCTGTAACGTCCTCCTGACTCTCTGTAATGTCCTCCTGACTCTCTGTAACGTTCTCCTGACTCTCTGTAACGTCCTTCTGACTCTCTGTAACGTTCTCCTGACTCTCTGTAACGTCCTCCTGACTCTCTGTAACGTCCTTCTGAGTCACTGTAACGTTCTCCTGACTCTCTGTAACGTTCTCCTGACTCTCTGTAACGTCCTCCTGACTCTCTGTAACGTCCTTCTGAGTCACTGTAACGTTCTCCTGACTCTCTGTAACGTCCTCCTGACTCTATGTAACGTCCTCCTGAGTCACTGTAGCATCCTTCTGAGTCACTGTAACGTTCTCCTGACTCTCTGTAACGTTCTCCTGACTCTCTGTAACGTTCTCCTGACTCTCTGTAACGTCCTCCTGACTCTATGTAACGTCCTCCTGACTCTATGTAACGTCCTCCTGAGTCACTGTAACGTCCTCCTGAGTCACTGTAACGTTCTCCTGACTCTATGTAACGTTCTCCTGACTCTATGTAACGTTCTCCTGACTCTATGTAACGTCCTCCTGAGTCACTGTAACGTTCTCCTGACTCTCTGTAACGTCCTCCTGACTCTATGTAACGTCCTCATGTAACGTCCTCCTGGTTCACTGTAACGTCCTCCTGACTCTCTGTAGCATCCTCATGTAACGTCCTCCTGGTTCACTGTAACGTCCTCCTGACTCTCTGTAGCATCCTCATGTAACGTCCTCCTGGTTCACTGTAACGTCCTCCTGACTCTCTGTAACGTCCTCCTGACTCTCTGTAACGCTCTTCTGAGTCACTGTAACATTCTCCTGACTCTATGTAACGTCCTCCTGAGTCACTGTAACGTCCTCCTGAGTCACTGTAACGTCCTTCTGAGTCACTGTAACGTCCTCCTGAGTCTCTGTAACGTCCTCCTGACTCACTGTAACGTCCTCCTGACTCACTGTAACGTCCTCCTGACTCTCTGTAACGTCCTCCTGACTCTCTGTAACGTCCTCCTGACTCTCTGTAACGTCCTCCTGACTCTCTGTAACGTCCTTCTGAGTCACTGTAACGTCCTCCTGAGTCACTGTAACGTCCTCCTGAGTCACTGTAACGTCCTCCTGACTCACTGTAACGTCCTCCTGACTCACTGTAACGTCCTCCTGACTCTCTGTAACGTCCTCCTGACTCTCTGTAACGTCCTCCTGACTCTCTGTAACGTCCTCCTGAGTCACTGTAACGTTCTCCTGACTCACTGTAACGTTCTCCTGACTCTCTGTAACGTCCTCCTGACTCTCTGTAACGTCCTTCTGAGTCACTGTAACGTTCTCCTGACTCTCTGTAACGTTCTCCTGACTCTCTGTAACGTCCTCCTGACTCTCTGTAACGTCCTTCTGAGTCACTGTAACATTCTCCTGACTCTATGTAACGTCCTTCTGACTCTCTGTAACGTCCTCCTGAGTCACTGTAACGTCCTCCTGAGTCACTGTAACATCCTCCTGAGTCACTGTAGCGTCCTCTTGAGTCACTGTAACATCCCTCTGAGTCACTGTAACGTCCCTCTGAGTCACTGTAATGTCCTCCTGACTCATTGTAATGTCCTCCTGACACTCTGTAACGTCCTCCTGACTCTCTAACGGCCTCCTGAGTCACTGTAACATCCTCCTGAGGCACTGTTATGTCCTCCTGAGGCACTGTTACGTCCTCCTGAGGCACTGTTACGTCCTCCTGAGGCACTGTTACGTCCTCCTGAGGCACTGTAACGTCCTCCTGCGTCATTGTAATGTCTTCCTGGCTCTCTGTGTTGCCTCCTGACTCTCTATAACGTCCTCCTGTAACATCCTCCTGACTCACTGTAACGTGCTCCTGGGTCACCGTTACGTCCTCCTGTAAAGTCCTACTGACTCTAACGTCCTCCTGTAACGTCCTCCTTACTCACTGTAATGTCCTTCTGACTCACTGTAACGTCCTCCTGCGTCACTGTAATGTCTTCCTGGCTCTCTGTGTTGCCCCCTGACTCTCTATAACGTCCTCCTTTGTCACTGTAACATCCTCTTTTCTCACTGTAACGTCCTCCTGACTCTCTGCAATGCCCTCCTGACTCACTGTAACGTGCTCCTGGTTCACCGTTACGTCCTCCTGTCATGTCCTCCTGACTATCTGTAACCTCCTCATGACTCTTTGTAACCTCCTCATGACTCTTTGTAACCTCCTCATGACTCTTTGTAACCTCCTCATGACTCTTTGTAACATCCTCCTCAGTCACTGTAACATCCATTTTTCTGGCTACTGAAGCATGCTTAGGACTTTCTCTGTGTCTCTGTGAATGTTTTTTTCTGTCCTTGTCAGACTTGGACTCTCGGGGTCAACGTCATCACCGCCATCGGTACTTCAGGAAGTCTCGGGGCAGCAGCGGAGTGAAGGGGGCTGAGCTGCTGATTACGCCCCAGTCCTCCTACGGAGGCCCGGCCCCCTCTGGCCTGCCCCCCCGCTTCCAACCAGCAGGTCACCCCCGGCCACCCCCGCCCCCATCACCAGGAGCCCTTACCTATGACCCATACGCCCCCCCACACCACCACCATCACCACCACCCGACTGCAAGACCCCCTCGCTATGGAGCAACCAGGTAGAATTTTATACCTGACATTCACCTGTCTGTTAATTATTGGAAAACCTCTGCATCTAGTTTGTCCAACAAAATAACTGAATAAGTTCCTGACTGGCACTATAATGTATGTGTGTGTGTGTGTGTGTGTGTGTGTGTGTGTGACCTGTCTCATGGTTTCTGGTCAGAAGCTCCACCCGTTTCCTGAACCGTCACCTAATTGGTCCACAGTTGACCTATTACCACCCTGGCAGACGATATTGTCATGACTATGAGAACTACGCCTTCAGGCCACGGTAAAGAAAACACAAATGAAAAAGCCACGCGGACACATGTTTGTCAGCCGTTTGACCATCAGACGGCAGGGGAGGCATTTTACTCACCAGAGGCTGAGGGGAGATGGGTTTGAGTTTTGTGAAGGATGTTTTGTGTTTGTCTTTTGGGATGGGGAGAGGGAAGTGGAGTGCATATCCATAGTGACTGTCAGGTGGTCGGAGATATTGAGGTTGAGGCTGAAGAGTTGATATATTGTGAGACCAGAGGAAGAGACCAGATCTAAGACGTCAGCACTGCTGTGAAGTGCATATGTTGTGTGCACTTGAAGCATTGTAGCATTTTGAAGAATCCTGAGGCAGATTTATTGTCATTGGCACCAGAATAACAGCAGCAGCACTCCATCAGTCTGCTGAGAGGAGATGACATCTCAACAGCTGCTCAGTTGATCTGAACACTGCTATCTGGCAGACATCTACAGCAACTAATGCCATTACAACCACTTCAGATTCTGTATACATTTTATACATAATTAGCAACTTAAAGCCTGATGGTGCCTCTTGTATCTGAGTAATCAGTTGATCAGCAGTGATTGGTGTCATTCAGTTGTTTATTTGTCATCTGTGCGCTCAGTCGGAGTCGCCGTCAGCTGGCAGCTCTGAATAAAGACTGTCAGTTTGGTTTCTCCGCGGACGCCGTGGACGAGACAACGGATCTGGACCCAACCATCGCATACTACCAGCTGGATGACAGCGGGGACGGTGTCTTCCCTCCGCTGCCGGTGAGAAAACCACAAGAACACACGTGATTTCATAAAACATAAAATGACCAGCAATTAAGATTTCACAATTTTTCATTTTTCAGAAGTGAATTAATGTTATTTAGTTTAGAAAACATTTACAAAGTGAAACACTGAACCTGAACATGGATAGTAAATACTTTGTTGACTCAAACAGGATGTTGACAACTGAACTGAGTTGTTTGACAGAATCATATGAGCTCCTGGACACTGTTGGATTTTATTGTGGGAAAACTGGGTGTAATATCTGTCTAACGATCACTTTGGACCTGGAGCTTGAAATGTCAGGATTAAAGGTAACTTGAATGAATCAGTGAGAGCCGACTGTTAAATGAGTCAAGCTGACACACTGTGAATGTTCTTCATGGACCTGGTCTGTGGTGGTCTCCAGATTGATGTGATGTGAGCACGGACAGTGACAGTGTCGTATCCAAACATTTACTATGTATGTAACATGATAGGTCTTCTCCCTCAGGGTCAGGCTGTGCCGCCAGCCCCGACTCCCCCCTCTGGCTCCTCCTACAGGGTTCAGAGAGGCTCAGGGCCCCTTCCCCCCGCACCTCCACCTGGAAACACCCCTGTCTGTTCATCGGAGGAGGACCAGGAGGACGCGAGCACTGTCGAGGACCAGGGTGAGGAGGAACATATAAAATAAGTGTAGAAAATAATCAATGAAAGGATCAAAGGTGGAATTAAACATGAGCAAACCTGAGCAGGTGTCCTTTCAGTAATCAGGTGGAAGTCACAGCCTTGACTCAGTCACCTGCAGAGATCTGCTCTGTGTTTCTGACTTCAAACATGTCGTCACATCACTGCTGCTTCATGCTGTTTATTATCTCTGCTCACTTCTTCTCTGCTGTTTTTTTTTGTTTTATCACAGTTAAATCACAACAATTTCTAAATGTTTCACTTTAAAAGCTCCCTAGTGCCCCTGCTTTTATTTTGGAAAATTCTCGAGGAAGTGTCCAGTTTCATTGATGGTGATTTTTTGTTTTGTCTGTAAACACATGACATAATTCATGTGTTGTTGTTTTTTCCAGCTGAGTACACAGAGGATTACATCTACATGACTCGGGGTGAGTAACGTTATCTTCACACACAGCCTCAGTGTGTGTGTCTGAAGACAGGAAAGGACTCATGTGTGCATGTGAACTTTTGCAGATCAGGGCTACCAGACCTCAGGTGTTTACACTGCTGCTGAGCCCTCTACCAACCAGGTAACATCCCAGACCTCTGAGAACAGAACAACTGCTTTGATACTGTTTCAGGTCAGCATTTTTTACCTTGGGGGTCCAAGTCGGAGCCACAGAGTGACCAAACGTTCAAGAAAAATAAAATGCAATCAAACAATAAGAAATAAGAGCGTCCCTCCCTCTCATGATCTGACATTTATTATTATGAAATAAAGATGATTGTAGGAGTAATTTCCAAACAGTGATGAACAGCTCTCATCACCTGTCAGGATGTTGGGTTCATTTTAAACCTGGCCTGAGGAGATGGGAGGAGACTGAGGACCACTGTGGACAAAGAGAAGAGTATCATCAGCATACAGAGAGATTCTCACCACTGACCTCGAATCTGAAATTACCACTAAAACCCAGCCATGCATGATAGGTCCCCGAGATTGTGCCCTGAGTTGAGGTGCAGGTGTGCTGACCAGGTCACATGATCAGTGATGTCATTCATCTCAGAGCTACAAAGGAAGAACAACAAAAAACTCTTTTATGTTTTCTCTTATTGTGTAAGGATGAGCAGGAAGGAGCTACAGCTGACTCTCCATCAAGACCGGATATGAACTACAGCTACACACAGCAGGTGGAGGATGTAATGTATACAAAGACCAGAGCAGAGGACACAATGACGACAGTACACACAACACAGTACACACAACACATTACACACAACACATTATTACACATAACAACACGTTATTCAGGGGTGCAAACTTGTCACCTTTCGGCGAAATTCGGCGTTTTGAATCCCAACTGGGTCATTTGTGTGATTCGTGTAAATCCTCAATAAAAAAAATTGGGGGGGGGCAATGCACCTGTCTCTTTAAGGCGCGTGCATCTTATCTGGATGAAAACAAGTGGATGAAACGGCTTTGAGGCGCTCTCCTAAAAAGAGTTTAACCAGCCAGCGGTAAACCTCTAAAAACATGCGGATAAAGGTACTTGGCTCGTTGTCTCCAGCGGGATGACGACGGAGTCGGCCCGGGCGATCAGTTCAGTAGACCGGCTCTGCCTCTGAGACGAGCCGGTGCCATGGATGTAGCCTGACTAGCTCCGGTCGCTGCTCCTTCTGCACTTCTCCCGAAACAAACGTCAGAACAAATTTCCTAACAGGCGATATCTGGATAAACTGACCACAGACGGGGGATTTAACGGTGACTTTCTCACAGGAAAAAATATTAAAACTTTTATCAGCTACTTTTTCACAAGGTTCATCTGATGGACATCTAGGGACAGATTCACTTAGGTTTGCTCACGCTCAACCTGCACAGGCTGAGCTGTGCTGTTTGTTTCTGAAGACTCTCTTCATGTTTCAAAACCAAACACAGAGACAGATTGTGCAGGTTCAGCGTGAGCAGCAGCTGTGCAACCTTAGTGAGTCTGGACCCGAGTCTCAGGCTAGATTCACCTTAGAGTTGTTTTTAGAACTCGGGGGTCGGTATCCTGTCACCTTTTTTACCCCTGATGAGTTTGCTCCCCTGGTTATTACACATGACACAATAAAAAACACATTATAACACGACACATAATATAACACAACGAATTATTACACATAACACAACACGTTATAACACAACACATTACAACATAACAAACAAGGGAATAAACACAACAGCAGCCATGTTTACGTTTCCCAGAGGCTGCTTCAGTCGCTGATGGCCTCATGGTGTTCATCATGACCTGTTTGTGTGTCTGTGTGTGTTTCAGGTGGTGAAGCCATTAGCAGTCATCTGCTCTTCACCCTCCTCTTCCTCCTCCTCACCCTCCTCTCCATCATCACGTGTTCCTGTAGCTGCTCACCTGCCACCAGCCACACACACACAAACACGATCAGGTACACACACACACACACACACACACACACACACACACACACACACACACACACACACAAAGTAAGTGCTATATTGATGTAGTGGTTTCTGTTCTTAGTTGCCATGGCGATCCCAGCTGCCTCTCCCTGGTTGGTTAATGAGTTGGGTGAGGCTCTGTGCACCGTGGTAGCTCCGCCCCCTTACTCCTACGACCCTAACGGCAGTGATCTACCCAGAGGTCAGAGGTCAACCCGCTGAAGGTCAACATGTCGGGTTCAGACTTCAGCTGCTCATCTCAGATTAGTGATGTGACGAATACATGTTCGTCTTTAACCAATAACAGTTTGCTGACTTTCATGACCTGTGTGACGTCAGTGGGAAGGCGGGGCTAGTGACTGACGTCCTAGCAGTTTGTGATCCAATCCTCTTTCACGTCACCATGTTTACAGGCGAAGCGCGCTCTGTGCTCTGATTGGTTAACGACACCAAAACGTCATGGAGGGAAACTAATTTTTCAGTTGGGACGAGTCTGAAGTCTGAACATGACATCACTTCCTGCTGCAGCTTCCTGTCTCACATTGGTGTGTGTGTGTGTGTGTGTGTGTGTGTGTGTGTGTGTGTGTGTGTGTGTGTGTGTGTGTGTGTGTGTGTGTGTGTGTGTGTGTGTGTGTGTGTGTGTGTGTGTGTGTGTGTGTGTGTGTGCAGATTGCAGAGTCCTCCAGTATTACTTCAACCTCGGCGTCCAGGTGAGAGTCAGCAGCTTCTGTCATCCTGATGACACACACACCTGTTATTTTAATGCATGCTGTCAAACCTCAGGTGTGTCTGAGCTGCAGGTGTATCCTTCTCTTCACAGTGGTACCATCAGAGCTGTTGGCAGCAGCAGGCGGCGTACCCCGCCACCTCGCCCGAGAACCCGTACCCCTACCAGCACTACACCCCGTACCTCAGCCAGGAGCCCCCCCTGCACGGTAAGACCGACAACCCTCACTGATTGGCTGCTGGGTGAAAGCAAACTGTCAGTTCATTCGCTGCAGGTATCAGCCAATCACCAATCAGCAACTGCAGCTGCTGTTCCCAGGAGCTGCTGTGATCTAACCACCAGATACAGTCTGAGTTTTGTTAGGGTCAGCTGATGAGATGAGTAATGAGTCAGCTGATGAAGCGGTCAGACCTAACAGGAAGTAGAGCCTCTTCTTCCTGTGGACCAACTGACCCGGTTCTTGTCTTCTGTCGCCAGCTGCCCCTCCTTCTTACCCGGACACAGCACGGGGCCCCCATCAGTCTCCCTCCTCCTACCCAGAATCCAGCAGGGCAGCAGACGGACAGGCAGATGGACACAGCAGTGGCGGTGAGTAATGATGAGTCCAACATTCATCATCTTCCTCCTCAGTCCACCTGTGACTCAGGTGACATCACTCGAGGTGGAGCCTTTAACTATTCTGATTTGTTGTGTCTACTTTATCCTCAGGCCCCGCCTCCTCCATGGAGGGCTCCTCCTCCACCAGCCCCGCCCCCCAAGGCTCCACCACCTCCTCTGTCCTCCTGTATCCAGATCAGATGCCCGCTCACCCACCTATGCACCTGCCATATGAAGCTCCGCCCCCTACAGCCTACCTGCCCTCTGCCCCTCCCCCTCTTCCTCATCCTGCTCACCCTCACCCTACCCACCTCTCCCATCACTCCTCGTACCACCCCTGCCTCCCCCCCTCCACCCACTGGGGGGCCTTACCGACTGGAGGCCACGCCCCACGAGTCTACTGCCCCGCCCCCAACCCTGCCCACATGGTCAGTTACATCACAGCTCCGCCCCCCCACCACATAGCCACACACTACATCCCCCCCACCATATAATACATTCTGCTGAAGCCTCACTGCTGTTAGCTCGCGTTAGCAGCCGTGTCTGTTTTCACTGAGCGGCGCTCGTGTGGAAGCTGTCCTGAGTTATAGATGTTAGCATGTTAGCTTCACACTGAGTGCAGTGAAGAACCAGCACAGTTCTGTCGGGCTCAATCGCCCCCTATTTTTTTCTAATTCAGTGCCAAAAAGGTATCAGACACATTCCACCTGCCTCGGAGTCACTTCCTGTTGAAGCTGTCTGTTAATTGTTTACCTCATAAGTGAGCAGCCTGTTGAAATGAATCCCTGCTGTTGCCGTGGGAACGCAGGTGACAGAGGCCTCGGAGCCGTCTGACAGGAATGATTCAGTTTCTGTTTGTTAACGTCGTCAGTTCAGTTTATCTTTCTAATGTTAGTCAGCCAATCAGAGAACGGGGGCGGGGCTGCATGCTGGCATGGTCAGTCCCTGTTTATTAATGATGGGATATATTTATGTTGACACTGTTCAAAATGGTGGTTTGTTTTTGTTTCTGGGCGAATAAAGGTTGTTTCACCAGCACACGATGACTTCCTGTTACTTCTCACTGACAACGATCACATGTGTGAAACAGAAACCAAGTCTGTTTCCATGGTAACAGACTGACACGAAAAACCTGATCAGAGCGGCGACAGTCCACGTGATGATGGACTCGCTGAGGAATAAAAAAACAGAGCGAACTGAAGTGAAAAAACTTTATTTACAAAACAAAAACAGAACTGACTCAGGATCAGAGGACGTGTGTGTGTGTGTGTGTGTGTGTCTGATGATGATGACGATGGGCCGTTCAGCAGATGTGAAGAAGAAACAATGATTCACCTTCATGTGGTTGTTGGCATGTTAACGTCTGTGTGAGGTTCAGAGGGTCACACAGATCTGAGTCGGGTTCCCGTCCTTCCATCTTCACGCGTCCCAGTGCATCTGCTCTGGACAACACGGATGCCCGCGGCCAACAGATGTTTGAGTCAGTGAACGTCGCAGCAGCTGACTGGACGGATTCGAACAGGTGATGGGAGTCGAGTTGTCCTCATGCTGGTTAGGGTCAAACACTTTGATAGGAAGTAAAACATGACGAGAAGTTCAAAGGGGATCGTTCAGTGCGTTAGCTGCTAGACTGCTGTGATGTCATGCTGTGATGTCATCTGCGTCGCGACGTGGGTCTTATGGATCTTGACCGTTCAGTCGACCTTCTGGTGGGAGGTCGTTTGTATTCATCGTCATGGTAACAGCTCAGCGGGGATCTCAACAGTCCAAAGGTCGCGACCTCCTCGGACACTCAGCGGCTCCTTCAGCCAGCGAGGGTTGGACAAGTGAGTCAGGTGCTTCTCCTGCAGGCCAATCAGAACGGCCGACCGCTCCAGGTGCTGCAGCTCCTCCCCCTGTAGGGAGGCAGGGCACTGCCAGGTCCATCCCACATCCACCAGTCCTGAAAGAGATGCAGGTGATGCCTTCAGGTACACCTCAGGAACTGTCGGAGAACAGAACAGACATCGTTTCTTACCTGCCACCACGCCTCGGCCAAACCTCTCTCCGGACTCCAGGAGCCCTCGTATCTGAGCCTGGTTCATCCCTAGCGGGCCACTCAGCACCGCCCGCCACTCCTCGCTCTCCCAGTCACGCCAGGCGATGTGGACTGCCAGGGTCCGATTCTCCAGCGGGGCCAACAAGGGCCTCCAGCGGCTTTCCACAGTCTTCACCCCGTCCAGAACCAGACCAGCGTACGGCTGTCGAAACGACAGGCACGACACCTGCACCGACATGTCTGCAAAACAAACGCACCTGACTTGGTGCAGAGTCCAGTACAGAGATCCAGAATCCTGACATTAAAGGAGCAGCTACACAAAGTTTATCATGTTGATGTTTAATTAGCGTCTCCCCATGTTTTATAGTTTATCAACGTTGTCTCCGTGTTTTATTAACGTTGTCTCCGTGTTTTATTAACGTTGTCTCCGTGTTTTATCAACGTTGTCTCCGTGTTTTATTAACGTTGTGTCCGTGTTTTATTAACGTTGTCTCCGTGTTTTATTAACGTTGTCTCCGTGTTTTATTCAGCAGTTGTCTCCGTGTTTTATCAGCGTTTTGTATCCAGTGTTTTATCAGCAGTTCTCTCCGTGTTTTGTTCACAGTTCTCTCCGTGTTTTATTAGCCGTTCTCTCCGTGTTTTATTAGCCAGTTCTCTGCAGTGTTTTATCAGCGTTGTCTCCGTGTTTTATCAGCCGTTGTCTCCGTGTTTTATCAGCCATTCTCTCCGTGTTTTATTAGCCAGTTCTCTCCATGTTTTATCAGCCGTTGTCTCCATGTTTTGTCAGCCGTTGTCTCCATGTTTTGTCAGCCATTTCTCTGCGTGTTTTATCAGCCGTTGTCTCCAGTGTTTTATCAGCCAGTTCTCTCCATGTTTTATCAGCAGTTGTCTCCATGTTTTGTCAGCAGTTGTCTCCATGTTTTATCAGCCAGTTATCTCCGTGTTTTATTAGCCGTTATCTCCATGTTTTGTCAGCCAGTTCTCTCCAGTGTTTTATCACCGTTGTCTCCATGTTTTGTCAGCCATTCTCTCCAGTGTTTTATCAGCCGTTCTGTCCATGTTTTGTCAGCCGTTATCTCCATGTTTTATTCACCGTTCTCTCCAGTGTTTTATTAGCCATTATCTCCATGTTTTGTCAGCCATTATATCCAGTGTTTTATTAGCAGTTCTCTCCAGTGTTTTATCAGCCGTTCTCTCCGTGTTTTATTAGCCATTTCTCCAGTGTTTTATCAGCAGTTCTCTCCGTGTTTTATCAGCCAGTTCTCTCCAGTGTTTTATCAGCCATTCTGTCCATGTTTTATCAGCCGTTATCTCTAGTGTTTTATCAGCCAGTTCTCTCCAGTGTTTTATCAGCCATTTCTCTCCAGTGTTTTATCAGCCATTGTATCCAGTGTTTTATCAGCCAGTTCTCTCCAAGTGTTTTATTCACCGTTCTCTCCAGTGTTTTGTACAGCCAGTTCTCTCCAGTGTTTTATCAGCCATTTATATCCAGTGTTTTATCAGCCATTTCTCCAGTGTTTTATTCACCATTTCTCTGCGTGTTTTATCAGCCATTTCTCTCCAGTGTTTTATCAGCCATTGTCTCTGCGTGTTTTATCAGCAGTTCTCTCCAGTGTTTTATCAGCCAGTTCTCTCCAGTGTTTTATCAGCAGTTCTCTCCGTGTTTTATCGGCCAGTTCTCTCCGTGTTTTATCAGCCGTTATGTCCAGTGTTTTATTAGCCATTCTCTCCATGTTTTATTAGCACGTTGTCTGTGTTTTATTAATGTTGTCTCCGTGTTTTATTCAGCCAGTTTTCTCCATGTTTTCAGCCGTTCTCTGCAGTGTTTTATTAACGTTGTGTCCGTGTTTTATTAATGTTGTCTGTGTTTTATTAACGTTGTCTCCGTGTTTTATTAACGTTGTCTCCATGTTTTAACGTTGTCTCCGTGTTTTATTAACGTTGTCTCCATGTTTTATTAACGTTGTCTCCATGTTTTATTAACGTTGTCCCCATGTTTTAACGTTGTCTCTGTGTTTTATTAACGTTGTCTCCGTGTTTTATTAACGTTGTCCCCATGTTTTAACGTTGTCTCTGTGTTTTATTAACGTTGTCTCCGTGGTCCCTGATGGTTACCTCACAGTTCTTTGAAAGGAGTCTGGTGTGAACCTCCTGAAGTCTCCTGCTGGTGAATTATTAGTTAAAGATGTCATTCATGGGTTCAGTGTCTTATTTCTTCGTCACATATTATTTTATAAATGATGCCGAGCAGGTGGATTCACCCACTAACAGCTTTAAAACGAACACATTAAATTGACTGATTTTTAAATGGCGTTTGGTGTATGACTTCACTATCCAAACTCTGAGGCACAGCTCAGTTCTGTGACGTCCGACACTTTTTTACTGAACATGAAGGCTCCTTTTGTACAACAGGTCATAAACACATGACAGTTACCGAGTGGGCTCGTGTTCTGTTCCGAATGAACCCGCAGAAACCTTCGGCTGGATGAGCACAGACGCTATAATTGACCCTTTTTTAAACGGAGTTTGGTGCAGAGCGGAGAGCTGCTCAGCTTCTTCAGTTTGATCGAAGTGTAACGATGTAAAGTCGTTAGTGGTTTAGATTCAAGCTGACAAGACTCACAGGAGGATCCAGGCTCGGGAGGACCAGGGCTCCGCTGCTCCGACACTGGTTTCCTGCTCCTCTTCTTCTTCTTTGGTTTGAATCGCACATGTCCGCGGCTCTGCTGCCCTCCAATGGTGAGGTTAGTTACCATGGTTACCATGGTGATCACGCTGGGGCACGTTCACCTGAGTGACGTCATGTTTTAAGGATTTATCTTGTTAATGACACTTAAACAGACTGAGGCTGAGGTCAGGTTCTGGATGGTGTTCAGTAAGACATGAAGGAAAAATCAGATGTTTGTTATAGAAAAACATCAAAATATAATAAAATAACTTTTAACATCTGTGTTTTATTTTTCTTCATCATGAAATATTTGTTTCAGTGTTTCTTTCGTCAGCTCAGGTTTTTATGGGTCTGTTGGACCTAAGACTAACTTCAGCTTAGAGTTGGTTGGACTCCACAGGACTGGACTGGACCCTCAAGCTCAAATGAAGGAGAGAAGCTCGGTGCTCTGACCTGCTGACACGACTTGTAGTTTTATTTCATCCAAAGTTTCAAATTATACAACTTATTCATTCAAATGAAGATAAATGTGTATGAACTGATCTTCATTTAAATCAATGGACTCTCTTTAATCAATACATACTGTTATTTAAAAAATAATCAATTAAATATCAGCTGATGTCACTAAATGAGACAAAACAACATGGCCGACAGCTCGTTTTTGTCAGTAAAGTTTTCTCTTTTGAAGACAGAATATTTTCATGATATATGTCGTTTGATATTTGTTATTTTACCACCAACATGCAAATCACAGAGCCAAGAACACACAGCACAGATCAAGAATCAATAAATCAACAAATCTCTACGACCAATCACAGATGGTACAGGACAGGAAGTACACACCCCTTTTTTTCTCCACCACATTGTTTACATCAGCAGTGGTAGTGATGACATCACAACAGTGGATGAAACAGTTAGAGAGGGCGCTGATGTCATCACTTCAATCAATAACCAATATTCATCTGTACCGCGCTCACGTCACATGCTTTCATCAATAATTAATGAAGAGGCATGTCTCAGATCGTCTTCTGTCCTTCTCTTCAAACTCAGGAACATAAAGGAAAAAGTCCAATTAGATCACTAACGAGTCTGTCTCTGGTTACCATAGCAACTAATGATCATGTGCTGAAACCAGCAGCGGGAACACGAGGAGGAAACAAAATGTGTACAAGTCACTGAAATTCAACGAAAATCAATTCAAAGAAACATCTGAAATTATAAAAGATAAAAAATAGACAAACTCAGAAAAACTCAAAAATAATAAGAATAAAACATTAACATCTATCTAAAATCAATAATAAGTACAGTTTTTCAGTCCAAACAGTAAATCAATAAAACACTAAACTGAGAATGAGACCAAATGTTTTGATCAAAACTGAACAACAGGAAGTGAAACAGCAGACTGAGCGCCACCTGCTGGACAACCCATTGATCACTGATCACTGATCAGTTCCAACACCAGAAGTCTTTTGTGATCACTGACATGTTTATCGTCAGTGTGAGCGAAGCGCTCTGACAGTTGGTATCGTGGCAACATGACTCTGCTTCATGTTCACACGTGACGTCGCTCTGCGCTCGTCTTCAGGGTGACGTCATGACATAATTTACATTAAACTTCATTCATGTGATATTTTCTCTCTCTGAGATTCAAACACAAATACTCACTGACGACCTCATGTCTCCTTCACTTACTGAAATTATGAACAGATATAAACCGTCAGAAACTGGACCAGGATCTGTCAGGATGTCTCCATGTGGACCAAATGTTGGACCACATTCAGGCTCCGCCCCCAGCAGGTTAAAATTCATAAATACATTATTAATGAGGAGAAAAAAATCAACAGTAACATTTCATAATCATGATGAAATAATAAAGTAACATAATCAACAAATTTCTCTGAAAATTTTTCTGGAGGGAAAATCTCTGATCATCCCGGCAGAACAGACTCCAGTCACTCTTTGTCCTGTTCCAGGGTTCTGTCAGGGTGGATCTGGATTCTGTCTCCATGTGTCCTCAGTCAGACCAATCCTGGTCCTCAGGTTCAGACTCCTCCTCTGATTCGCTGTACTCCACCGCAATGCGACGCGACAGGATGGTGGCAACATCATTTCCTGCCGGCTCTCGTTTCTTGGCCTCCTCTTGCTCTCGCTGCTCCTGAACCTTCCTCAGCTGGATCCCTGCAGATCAGAAGGAACCAGAACCCCAACACGTTAGACTACGGGATAGCACACAAGTCTGGTTCTATGAGTTCTAGATGACCTCAGACACAGTGTGTAACTCTGGTTCTATGAGTTCTAGATGACCTCAGACAAAGTGTGTAAGTCTGGTTCTATGAGTTCTAGATGACCTCAGACACAGTGTGTAAGCTCTGGTTCTATGAGTTCTAGATGACCTCAGACCACAGTGGGTAGCTCTGGTTCTATGAGTTCTAGATGACCTCAGACACAGTGTGTAGCTCTGGTTCTATGAGTTCTAGATGACCTCAGACACAGTGTGTAGCTCTGGTTCTATGAGTTCTAGATGACCTCAGACACAGTGTGTAACTCTGGTTCTATGAGTTCTAGATGACCTCAGACACAGTGTGTAGCTCTGGTTCTATGAGTTCTGGATGACCTCAGACACAGTGTGTAACTCTGGTTCTATGAGTTCTAGATGACCTCAGACACAGTGTGTAACTCTGGTTCTATGAGTTCTAGATTACCTCAGACACAGTGTGTAACTCTGGTTCTATGAGTTCTAGATGACCTCAGACACAGTGTGTAACTCTGGTTCTATGAGTTCTAGATGACCTCAGACACAGTGTGTAACTCTGGTTCTATGAGTTCTAGATGACCTCAGACACAGTGTGTAACTCTGGTTCTATGAGTTCTAGATGACCTCAGACACAGTGTGTAACTCTGGTTCTATGAGTTCTAGATGACCTCAGACACAGTGTGTAACTCTGGTTCTATGAGTTCTAGATGACCTCAGACACAGTGTGTAACTCTGGTTCTATGAGTTCTAGATGACCTCAGACACAGTGTGGCTCTGGTTCTATGAGTTCTAGATGACCTCAGACACAGTGTGTAGCTCTGGTTCTATGAGTTCTAGATGACCTCAGACACAGTGTGTAGCTCTGGTTCTATGAGTTCTAGATGACCTCAGACACAGTGTGTAACTCTGGTTCTATGAGTTCTAGATGACCTCAGACACAGTGTGTAGCTCTGGTTCTATGAGTTCTAGATGACCTCAGACACAGTGTGTAGCTCTGGTTCTATGAGTTCTAGATGACCTCAGACACAGTGTGTAGCTCTGGTTCTATGAGTTCTAGATGACCTCAGACACAGTGTGTAAGCTCTGGTTCTATGAGTTCTAGATGACCTCAGACACAGTGTGTAACTCTGGTTCTATGAGTTCTAGATGACCTCAGACACAGTGTGTAGCTCTGGTTCTATGAGTTCTAGATGACCTCAGACACAGTGTGTAGCTCTGGTTCTATGAGTTCTAGATGACCTCAGACACAGTGTGTAACTCTGGTTCTATGAGTTCTAGATGACCTCAGACACAGTGTGTAGCTCTGGTTCTATGAGTTCTAGATGACCTCAGACACAGTGTGTAGCTCTGGTTCTATGAGTTCTAGATGACCTCAGACACAGTGTGTAACTCTGGTTCTATGAGTTCTAGATGACCTCAGACACAGTGTGTAGCTCTGGTTCTATGAGTTCTAGATGACCTCAGACACAGTGTGTAACTCTGGTTCTATGAGTTCTAGATGACCTCAGACACAGTGTGTAACTCTGGTTCTATGAGTTCTAGATGACCTCAGACACAGTGTGTAGCTCTGGTTCTATGAGTTCTAGATGACCTCAGACACAGTGTGTAGCTCTGGTTCTATGAGTTCTAGATGACCTCAGACACAGTGTGTAACTCTGGTTCTATGAGTTCTAGATGACCTCAGACACAGTGTGTAGCTCTGGTTCTATGAGTTCTAGATGACCTCAGACACAGTGTGGCTCTGGTTCTATGAGTTCTGGATGACCTCAGACACAGTGGGTAACTCTGGTTCTATGAGTTCTGGATGACCTCAGACACAGTGTGGCTCTGGTTCTATGAGTTCTAGATGACCTCAGACACAGTGTGTAAGCTCTGGTTCTATGAGTTCTAGATGACCTCAGACACAGTGTGTAACTCTGGTTCTATGAGTTCTAGATGACCTCAGACACAGTGTGTAACTCTGGTTCTATGAGTTCTAGATGACCTCAGACACAGTGTGTAGCTCTGGTTCTATGAGTTCTAGATGACCTCAGACACAGTGTGTAGCTCTGGTTCTATGAGTTCTAGATGACCTCAGACACAGTGTGTAACTCTGGTTCTATGAGTTCTAGATGACCTCAGACACAGTGTGTAGCTCTGGTTCTATGAGTTCTAGATGACCTCAGACACAGTGTGTAACTCTGGTTCTATGAGTTCTAGATGACCTCAGACACAGTGTGTAACTCTGGTTCTATGAGTTCTAGATGACCTCAGACACAGTGTGTAACTCTGGTTCTATGAGTTCTAGATGACCTCAGACACAGTGTGTAGCTCTGGTTCTATGAGTTCTAGATGACCTCAGACACAGTGTGTAACTCTGGTTCTATGAGTTCTAGATGACCTCAGACACAGTGTGTAACTCTGGTTCTATGAGTTCTAGATGACCTCAGACACAGTGTGTAACTCTGGTTCTATGAGTTCTAGATGACCTCAGACACAGTGTGTAGCTCTGGTTCTATGAGTTCTAGATGACCTCAGACACAGTGTGGCTCTGGTTCTATGAGTTCTAGATGACCTCAGACACAGTGTGTAACTCTGGTTCTATGAGTTCTAGATGACCTCAGACACAGTGTGTAGCTCTGGTTCTATGAGTTCTAGATGACCTCAGACACAGTGTGTAGCTCTGGTTCTATGAGTTCTAGATGACCTCAGACACAGTGTGTAGCTCTGGTTCTATGAGTTCTAGATGACCTCAGACACAGTGTGTAGCTCTGGTTCTATGAGTTCTAGATGACCTCAGACACAGTGTGTAAGCTCTGGTTCTATGAGTTCTAGATGACCTCAGACACAGTGTGTAGCTCTGGTTCTATGAGTTCTAGATGACCTCAGACACAGTGTGTAGCTCTGGTTCTATGAGTTCTAGATGACCTCAGACACAGTGTGTAGCTCTGGTTCTATGAGTTCTAGATGACCTCAGACACAGTGTGTAGCTCTGGTTCTATGAGTTCTAGATGACCTCAGACACAGTGTGTAGCTCTGGTTCTATGAGTTCTAGATGACCTCAGACACAGTGTGTAGCTCTGGTTCTATGAGTTCTAGATGACCTCAGACACAGTGTGTAGCTCTGGTTCTATGAGTTCTAGATGACCTCAGACACAGTGTGTAACTCTGGTTCTATGAGTTCTAGATGACCTCAGACACAGTGTGTAGCTCTGGTTCTATGAGTTCTAGATGACCTCAGACACAGTGTGTAGCTCTGGTTCTATGAGTTCTAGATGACCTCAGACACAGTGGGTAACTCTGGTTCTATGAGTTCTAGATGTACTGACATTACATAACTTCATAAACACAGTGTATCAGCTGACCTCGGCGTATGGCGGCCAGCAGGTCGCTGCGGGCGTCGTTTATCGACACATTCGGCCCACTGGCCGGCTTCCTGCCATCTGTCGCCGGGGGCAGTGGAGGTGCGGTAACGGCCGAGGGCAGCACCTGGCCTCCGGGCCGGGAGGGGGAGGGGACATAGTTAGCAGGGGGAGGCGGAGGAGGTGATGGGCTGTAGGGGCGTGAGAGAACAGCAGCGCCACCTAGAGACAAAGATAAATTATAAATGTTGTTTTCATCAGTGAGCAGGAACACACATGACAGAGACATCAAAGCAATATACTGACAAACATGTAGTTAAAGATGCAGTCTCAGGTGTATTTTTGGACCTCACTGCTTCCCAGAGATCCAGTGTCAGCTGTCAGTCACCTGTCAGTCAGCTTTGCCAAGCCTCCATAACAACATCACATGAAAGGAAAAAGGGAACGATGTCTTCTGAGGCAGTAACTATAACACTAACTGTTTACTGAATGAAAAATGGCCTCTGTGAAGCTACGTTATGTACATGCTAGGGTTGGGTGATGTCTGCTGAATCGGCGTACGTCTACAGTGAAACATCATGACCAATGAGGTGTCTTCTCGTACACACCGTGACTGTGGTAATACTAACTAACTTTGACAACTGTCGTTACCTTGGTTACCAGGAGCGGCTGCAGGGTGCAGTGGCGTTGCCATAGCAGCGCCGTGGGTGGAGCTGTTGGGGAATGCTGACGGCATGAGAGGAGGGGGTGGCGGGGGGGCTGGAGGGATCTGATGGTCACTGAGGAGAGATGGAGGTCAAAGGTCAAACATGAGTCACACAATGAGACCCCGTGTGTGTGTGTGTGTGTGTGTATGTACTTGGCCTCCTCATTGGTCCGTGCTCCGTTCTGATTGGCCAAGCCTGCCAGTGGCGGGTGGTGGTGATGATGATGCGGCTGGTTGCGACCCAGCGAGTGTTGCCGGGTGGTTGCTGCGGCAACCGCAGTGGAGGCGGGTCGGAGCGCGCGGTCCAGTGACTGAGTCTGACCACTTCCTGTTGCCACGGCCACATGATCCTTCCCATCATGCCCCTGGGCGTCATGGTGGTTGGAGCTGCTGGGGTCGTCTGACATCCCTGACCTGAAGGGACCGGGACAGGAAGTGTTGTCATCACAGCTGATTGATATTTACATTCATGTTTGTCTTCTGTACCTGATATCAGCCCTCTGATTGGTCGGGCTCCAGACATCGTGTTGTAAAAACATTTTGATACCAAGATCATCTCAGACGAAGTGAAACAGAAGGTGTGATGTCATGGTTTCTGGGTATCAGTGTTCAGGTGTACTCACCTGTCAGGTGACATTGAGCCGTCGGACGTGTGGTAAGGTGACGGTGTTACTCGAGCGTCTGGGCGGAGCTCCTTGTCGTACGCCATGAGGTTCCACTCCTGGCGCCTGTTACGAGCTTTCCGAACCTTCACAGGAAGAAGAAGAAGAAGAAGAAGAAGAAGAAGAAGAAGAAGAAGAAGAAGAAACGTCAACAGAAAAATTAAACGATAAATCATTAAATTCATTGAACAAGATTTTTTGACAGAACATCAGAGAGACGTCACCTTCTTGACCTCCCGACCCGAAGACTCCTCCACATGCTTCTGCTCCTGCACAGACAGATAGACACCTTTATACTGAGACACAGACAGACACCTTTATACGGAGACACAGACAGACAGACAGACAGATGAACCTTCTGTCGTCTCTTCTCTTTGCGTTTGTTCTCAGTGGCCTGCAGCATCTTTTCCTTCCACAGACTGAAGAAGAAAGACGGGTCAGTGTAGAACTTCAGACCGTCCTTCTTATCGTCCCTGCACCCACACACACACACACACACACACACACACACACACAAATATTTATTGGTGGGGTGAAGATGTTGAGGGGCGGGGTTTAAACTGACCTGTAGGGTGTGAGGATGTTGAGGGGCGGGGTTTAAACTGACTTGTAGGGTGTGAGGATGTTGAGGGGCGGGGTTTAAACTGACCTGTGGGCTGTGAGGATGTTGAGGGGCGGGGTTTAAACTGACCTGTAGGGTGTGAGGATGTTGAGGGGCGGGGTTTAAACTGACCTGTAGGGTGTGAGGATGTTGAGGGGCGGGGTTTAAACTGACTTGTAGGGTGTGAGGATGTTGAGGGGCGGGGTTTAAACTGACCTGTAGGGTGTGAGGATGTTGAGGGGCGGGGTTTAAACTGACCTGTAGGGTGTGAGGATGTTGAGGGGCGGGGTTTAAACTGACCTGTAGGGTGTGAGGATGTTGAGGGGCGGGGTTTAAACTGACCTGTAGGGTGTGAGGATGTTGAGGGGTGGGGTTTAAACTGACCTGTAGGGTGTGAGGATGTTGAGGGGCGGGGCTTAAACTGACTTGTAGGGTGTGAGGATGTTGAGGGGCGGGGTTTAAACTGACCTGTAGGGTGTGATGATGTTGAGGGGCGGGGCTTAAACTGACCTGTAGGGTGTGAGGATGTTGAGGGGCGGGGTTTAAACTGACCTGTAGGGTGTGAGGATGTTGAGGGGCGGGGTTTAAACTGACCTGTAGGGTGTGAGGATGTTGAGGGGCGGTGGTTTATCACAGTGTTGGTACATCTCCAGCACTGGGTTGAGGATGGAGCTCCGTGACACCACCTGCTGGTCCTGGATGGTACTGCTCCTGAAGGCCTTCCTCATGTTGATATCCTGCAGAGACACTACACCACACATACGACTGTCAGCACTCAGTGAGGATGTAATAAACATAAATGTTTTTGGCGTTAATATACTGATTCGTTGTTCATGGACAGAAACAGACACATCATCATTTCTATTTCTCCAGGAACAGAACCTGATCATAAAGACAGTGTGCAGTCTGTTGACCTCAGGCTTATTAAATTATCAAATTTAAGGGACCTTAGAGACAGACAGTAGAGTCATCTCCCCCCCAGAAAACAGTTACCGAGTCCTCAAACCAGGGCAGACACTGGTTGGACAGACCTCAGCCCCACCAAAAGCATCCAGTCAGCTCCACACAGGCTGACCACACGCAGGTACAGGCATGTTGGTATGCTGCCTGTTGGGTGTCCAGTGGAGGTGGACGTGTTGAAGAACTGACACTGTGGAGGGAGTGTCTGAGAAGCACCTGGTGGCCTTAGCCCCCCAAAAACAGCAGCTGCTCAACATCTGCATGAATGATACTGCTGACAGTTGGGTGTGTGTCCATGTTGACACATAGTCAAACTGGTTACCACCTGGTGTTGTGTTGGAACAGGTGATAAACCCAAACGTCTGCAAGGTCTTCAGCTTCCCTCTCTGAGACAATCTGAGCCCAGCAGCATAACTCAAAACCTCCTTGTTGAACTAATTCTTTGGAATCATACTGAGAAGGTCAGACATGTTGCACTTGTTTAGTCAGGGTAGTCTTCAATCATCACAGGTGTGTGCCTTTAGTCAACAGGTGAGGAGAAACAAACCTTGACTGTGAATGCTCTCAAGTCCTGCACCAGCCTTACCCAGGCTCTGGATATTGTAGTGCTGTCTTGGATAAAATCTCTCTGATGTCCCGTGTAGCTCGATAACTTTGCCTGTGAACGGGCGACTGGGGTCTGTGATTACATTTTTAATAAACAAGTGCTCAGCCTTCATGGAATAGATAATGGCCAGATGCTGAAAAGATGATTTGGACTGCAGCAGGTCTGATTCAGATTGAGTGATTCCAGTGGACCACCTCTCTGGTCTTGCAGGGGTACAGGAGGGGTCTTTGGAGTTTGGTCATTCAGTCACATTTGTCTTGTGACCTCAGAACCATGTCCCTCTGGGTATCTTGTGCGACCATGAGGTGCTATGCAATAAGCTATGAGCCGTTTGAGGCTTGTCCAATCAAACTGACAGCTTTTTCTGATTGGACAAGCACCAAGATTGTGCCTTGTCACTGATTTTGTTTGTATGTGATGGCCTGTTCCAGTAGAGACCTGGTCTGGTCTGGTTACCTCTCTTTGTATCTGTAGGGTGGACCAGAGAGGTTTTTTGTACTGTGGTGTCAGACTGGGAGCTGCTGACGCGTTTGTTTTTACCTCAATGAGCTGGATTCATCCCTTCAGGTTGGAGGTTAGTTGTTGCCCCAAGAAAATAATTCAGATATTATTGGATGTTTCAATGAGTGACGGTTTAATGGAGCTTGAGTTTGAAGGGATGGATGGAGGAGGGATGGATGGAAGATGGATGGATGATGGATGGATGTATTTTATCCACCTTCCTCCACAGTGGAGTCCAGCTGTGTGACCTTCACTGCCAGCAGATCGACTCTCTCCTGCAGATTGTTCATCCTCAGGTAGAAACAGTTGGCCTCCGTGAACAGCTCACTAAAGATGTCCTCCGCATGACGACCTGCACGTTGGCAACAACAGACCACATGTTATCAACAGACAGCACAGACAGACAGTGTTATCAATTGTCTGTTGATAACATGGTCAGATGTCATCACCAGTCATAAGTGATGACATCAGCACTCACTGAGTCCTCCCAGCTGTTTGATGACAGCAGCCAATGTGCTGTTGGTGACACACTCCAGCTCACTGGCGACCCCATCAGGCAGAGTGCCGCGACACAGATATCTGGGTTCAATAATCCGCTTCACCAACGGCATGACTCACCTGCAGAGAAAGAGAAACAGAGACCATCAGAACGCCATGTTCTTCACGGGTCTGTACATATCAACCAATCAACAGCCATCACAGACTTAACCTGTGAACATCCTCACCTGTCCACCCAAAGTCCTTGTACCAACACTTGTTCAGCCTACTTGTGTCAATGTCTTGGTCATTAGCCAATAACATGTTGTTTTTGTTGTTTACAAGAGCTGAGTTGAGTTCAGGTGTGTTCAGGTGAGATCAGGTGAGATCAGGTGAGTTCAGGTGTGTTTAGGTGTGTTCAGGTGAGTTCAGGTGAGTTCAGGTGTGTTCAGGTGAGTTCAGGTGTGTTCAGGTGAGTTCAGGTGAGTTTAGGTGTGTTCAGGTGAGTTCAGGTGAGTTCAGGTGTGTTCAGGTGTGTTCAGGTGAGTTCAGGTGTGTTCAGGTGTGTTACGTGTGGGCCTGTAGGGGCGCTGTGGCACCCGGCTGGTTGCTTTGTCCCTCCCTCTGCCTTTTCTCTCTCTCTATCGCCCTCCCTCTGCGCCCTCTCTTCATTTGTCTGTGTTTTTATCTTCCAGGAAGACACACCTGTCCAGGTGTGTTGCAATTAACTGATGACAACATTTAAGGAGGACTGAGTGGAAGTCCTCCTTGTTGTCTTTTTCCCCACATGTTTTTCAGTGCTGGGTTTTGTTTAGTTAGTTTGTTCTCAGTTTAGTTTGGAGATCACCGGTGGTCCAGTTTTCGGGTTTCTTTGGTTCATTTCGGGTTAGATTACTTTGTTCTTTCCCTTTTTGAGTTTTGAGGGGATAGCTGGGTGCGACGGCCCACTGCGTGGCTGGCTCAGGGATTTCCCTTCTGTTCATTTCAGCTGGGATCTCCAACCTCTTTTGTCAGGTACTTTTCTTGTGCTCCTTTGATTTCAAAATAGAACTTTGTTTCAACTATTCATCTGGTGTCTGAGCGTCCTTGTGAATATGTTACACCCTCTCCTGCCACTGTTTCTGTTAGAGGGTCCATAACAAGGTGTGTTCAGAGAGTTCAGGTGGGTTTAGGTGAGTTCAGGCTGTTCAGGTGAGATGCAGTGAGTTCAGGTAAGGTCAGGGCCCAGCAGCCACTAGGGGGCCCCGAGACTGATGCATCGCACACTGAATTGCCTGAACGTCTGACCTGGCAACCCAGATATCTACAGTGAACCTACTAGACTAGACCTACTACCTAAACCTACTAGTAGACTACTTGTAGTCGATAGGGTGGCGAGGGAGGATTCCCATGTTTGTTTGATCCAAAACTGGCAACAATGACCATGATGTACATAACGCGACCTGTGGTGGTCTGTGGTGGCCTGTGGTGGCCTGTGGTGGCCTGTGGTGACCTGTGGTGGCCTGTGGGGGCCTGTGGTGACCTGTGGTGGCCTGTGGTGGCCTGTGGTGGCCTGTGGTGGCCTGTGGTGGCCTGTGGTGGCCTGTGGTGGCCTGTGGTGGCCTGTGGTGGCCTGTGGTGGCCTGTGGTGGCCTGTGGTGGCCGTGGCCTGTGGGGCCTGTGGTGGCCGTGGCCTGTGGTGGCCTGTGGTGGCCGTGGCCTGTGGGGCCTGTGGTGGCCGTGGCCGTGGCCGGGGGCCGGGGGCCGGGGCCCGGGGGCCGTGGGCCGGGGGCCTGTGGTGACCTGTGGTGGCCTGTGGTGGCCGGGGGCCTGTGGTGGCCTGTGGTGGCCGTGGCCGGGGGCCGGGGCCGGGGTCCCAACATTTTTGCGATTTGGACGGTGAAGATGTCTAAAATAATTGAATTGTCGGGCGCCGAAAAAGGAAAAGGAAGAAGGTTGAGGAAGCAAAACGCTTTTGCAGCGTTTGTTTGAAATCTGCAGAGCAGTTTATTGTTTTGTTGTATGACTGATGCACTCAGATGATTGTGAAATGTTATTCTGACAGAAAATAAGCACATCTGGTTTGTTACATTAAAATTATAAAGGGTCAAAGACAAGAAGTCTCCCTCACTTGACTTGAGGGTCTGAGGACAGAGGATGTCGTTCACTGTATAGATTGTATCAATAAAACTGATTTGATTAGATCAAAAATGATCTGCTCATACAGTGAAGGTCCAAAAATGAACAGTATGTACGGATTAAAACACTCCACACTAAGCTACAGCTGTGTAGGTAAATAACATGAATTGCATTATTTTTTGTCACAATAATTGTTTAATAAATAAGTAAATTACTTTTTTAGCTTTACTTCAAGTGTTTCAGTGAGTGTGTCCAGTTAGCAGTAGCAGAACCGTGGCCCATCGTGTCGATAGAGGTAGAGATTAAATGCTTCAGGGTTCTAACGGCGTCTAACTGCACACAGTATCGGGTTCTGTCGGTACTCAACTGTCCACAGAGAAGCAGAGCCACAAGAACGTATCCTGCTTAGGGCCCCCAGACGTCCAGGGCCAGACCCGCTAACTGCTGCTCACTGCACTCTCTGCTGTAGAGCCAGAACACTTTTCATGTTACTGTGAACTGAGGATCGATTTGGACCGAACCAGAGGAGACTGTGGAGACAAACCAGAACTGTTCTGGTGACTCTGACTCAGTTTGTGTCCAGTTTGAATGACGTGAGTTTGACGATGAGTTGACGAGGAGATTAAACTGGTCTGAGTTCAGTCAGAGAGAAACTTGAGTTCAGACGGTGGACGGTTGGATTTTTCTGTCAAAATATTTCCTTTCTTCACATTTATGAGTTTATTTTGTTGACTTATTAGACTCAGTGGTGAACTGGCTGCTTTTACATCTCCAGCTGAAACTACGAGGCTACGCACGCACACACACACACACACACACACACACACACACACTCAGAGGGCATCGCCATGGTAACACAGCCAGCCTTTACATCACACTCTGCTGTCCACGGAACTGCACATGGTTACTGTTGCTAGGAGACAGAGTGGGGGTTGTGTGTGGGGGGTGTCAGGATGTAACTGATGCTTGTGTGTAAAGAGTAATCAGATTACTGTGACCATGTGATGTCGTGTCTCTTCTTTGTTTCACCTCGTTTTCAAGCTCTGCTGCCTAATAAGTCGTAGCCATGGAAACCAGTCCCCCTCCACGCTGTGAGCATGCTCAGACGCTCTCGAAGAAACACACACACACACACACACAAACCAAAACCACAGAGATGTCCACAGGTGACATTTGGACCAGTCGTGTCACGAGGAGATGGAGGTGGAGTTATTCAGCCTAAAACAGGTGTTTCAGTCCAAACATGATGGGTTCTTACAACAACCAAGTGTCTTCTGAGCCTAAACCTGAGCAGAGCCTGAGCACAGAGCTGTGATGATGAGCCTGACGTAGAGCGGCAACATAAAGAAACATTCAGTCTGAACTTCTCTGTGGTTTAAAGAAACACACTGAGCTCACATGTTGATCAGCAGCCTGCAGGTGTGAAACACTGAAGAGCTGCACGTCCTCTGACGTCCACCGAAGCCTCCACAGCTCCACAGCGCCATCAGACCTCCGACTGCACAGCAGAAACACTTCTGATACAACTCACTGTTAAAGAACGGTGGACATAATGAGGGGCGTGGCCGCTTTGAGTGACAGGAACCTGTACACACCTGTAAACACCTGTGAACACCCGTACACACCTGTGAACACCCGTACACACCTGTTGAACACCCGTACACACCTGTGAACACCCGTACACACCTGTGAACACCCGTACACACCTGTAGACACCCGTAGACACCTGTGAACACCCGTACACACCTGTGAACACCCGTACACACCTGTAGACACCTGTAGACACCTGTGAACACCCGTACACACCTGTGAACACCCGTACACACCTTTGAACACCCGTACACACCTGTGAACACCTGTACACACCTGTGAACACCTGTAAACACCTGTGAACACCCGTAAACACCTGTGAACACATGTAAACACCTGTAAACACCTGTGAACACATGTAAACACCTGTGAACACCCGTACACACCTGTGAACACCCGTACACACCTGTAGACACCCGTACACACCTGTAGACACCCGTACACACCTGTGAACACCCATACACACCTGTGAACACCTGTACGTCTCCAAACTGAGGCTGGGCTGACACTGACGGTGGATGAACACACACTTCAGAAACAGTGAGCTGTCCCTTTAAGACGTCAAACAGGTGTGTTCCAGCTGTCTGATCATCAGGTACTGATGTCAGAGGGAATGATGGGAAATTATCTCACTGCATCATCTCATCCGTGATCACGTCACCCACACGTTATTACATCACATGTGAGAGTGTGTATTCAGCCGCCCTCTCTCTCTCTCTCTCACACACACACACACACACACACAGACTCTGGAAGCATTACGTCATGCAGTAATTTCTGTAGTAA
>CM077786.1:35832601-35842601 GCA_039737535.1 Lagodon rhomboides
ATTAGCAAACACTCAACTAGCCAACTAACCACCAACTAACCACCAACTAACCTCCAACTAACCTCCAACTAACCTCCATGTGACACCAACTAACCACCAACTAACCTCCAACTAACCACCAACTAACCTCCATGTGACACCAACTAACCACCAACTAACCTCCAACTAACCACCAACTAACCTCCATCTAACCTCCATGTAACACCAACTAACCACCAACTAACCACCAACTAACCACCAACTAACCACCATCTAACCTCCATGTAACACCAACTAGCCACCATCTAACCTCCATGTAACACCAACTAACCACCAACTAACCACCAACTAACCTCCATCTAACCTCCATGTGACACCAACTAACCACCAACTAACCTCCATGTGACACCAACTAACCACCAACTAACCTCCATCTAACCTCCATGTAAAACCAACTTACCACCAACTAACCTCCAACTAACCACCAACTAACCACCAACTAACCACCAACTAACCTCCATCTAACCTCCATGTAACACCAACTAACCACCAACTAACCTCCATGTGACACCAACTAACCACCAACTAACCTCCAACTAACCTCCATGTGACACCAACTAACCACCAACTAACCTCCAACTAACCACCAACTAACCACCAACTAACCACCAACTAACCTCCATCTAACCTCCATGTGACACCAACTAACCACCAACTAACCTCCATGTGACACCAACTAACCACCAACTAACCTCCAACTAACCACCAACTAACCACCAACTAACCTCCAACTAACCACCAACTAACCACCAACTAACCACCAACTAACCTCCATCTAGCCTCCATGTGACACCAACTAACCTCCAACTAACCACCAACTAACCTCCATGTAACACCAACTAACCACCAACTAACCACCAACTAACCTCCATGTGACACCAACTAACCACCAACTAACCTCCATCTAACCTCCATGTAACACCAACTAACCACCAACTAACCACCAACTAACCACCAACTAACCACCAACTAACCACCAACTAACCACCAACTAACCTCCATCTAACCTCCATGTAAAACCAACTAACCACCAACTAACCACCAACTAACCACCAACTTACCACCAACTAACACCAACTAACCACCAACTAACCTCCATCTAACCTCCATGTAAAACCAACTAACCACCAACTAACCTCCAACTAACCTTCATCTAACACCAACTAACACCAACTAACCTCCATCTAACACCAACTAACCTCCAACTAACCATCAGAAGTGACTGTTGATTGGTCGTCCTCAGGGTTCCCTGGATGTCTCTCAGCTGCAGCAGGTAGAGAGGTGTGTCAATGACATCATCTCAGCCAATCACAACGTCCACAGCCAGGAGCTCCCTCTGCAAACAGCCGGGTGCATCAACGGCCTGAGGACAGTGGACGAGGTAAGACACAGTCTGTCTGTCTGTCTGCGGGTGTGCTGTCTGTCTGTCCTCCTGTCTGTCTGCAGGTGTACTGTCTGTCTGTCTGTCCTCCTGTCTGTCTGCAGGTGTACTGACTGTCTGTCTGTCCTGTCTGACTGTCTGCAGGTGTACTGACTGTCTGTCTGTCTGTCTGACTGTCTGTCTGTCTGCAGGTGTACTGACTGTCTGTCTGTCCTCCTGTCTGTCTGCGGGTGTACTGTCTGTCTGTCCTCCTGTCTGTCTGCAGGTGTACTGTCTGTCTGTCCTCCTGTCTGTCTGCGGGTGTACTGTCTGTCTGTCTGCAGGTGTACTGACTGTCTGTCTGTCCTCCTGTCTGTCTGCAGGTGTACTGTCTGTCTGTCCTCCTGTCTGTCTGCGGGTGTACTGTCTGTCTGTCTGTCCTCCTGTCTGTCTGCAGGTGTACTGTCTGTCTGTCTGTCCTCCTGTCTGTCTGCAGGTGTACTGTCTGTCTGTCTGTCCTCCTGTCTGTCTGCAGGTGTACTGTCTGTCTGTCCTCCTGTCTGTCTGCAGGTGTACTGACTGTCTGTCCTCCTGTCTGTCTGCGGGTGTACTGACTGTCTGTCTGTCTGCAGGTGTACTGTCTGTCTGTCCTCCTGTCTGTCTGCAGGTGTACTGACTGTCTGTCTGTCTGCAGGTGTACTGTCTGTCTGTCTGTCCTCCTGTCTGTCTGCAGGTGTACTGTCTGTCTGTCCTCCTGTCTGTCTGCGGGTGTACTGTCTGTCTGTCCTCCTGTCTGTCTGCAGGTGTACTGTCTGTCTGTCCTCCTGTCTGTCTGCGGGTGTACTGTCTGTCTGTCTGTCCTCCTGTCTGTCTGCAGGTGTACTGACTGTCTGTCTGTCCTCCTGTCTGTCTGCAGGTGTACTGTCTGTCTGTCCTCCTGTCTGTCTGCAGGTGTACTGACTGTCTGTCTGTCCTCCTGTCTGTCTGCAGGTGTACTGTCTGTCTGTCTGTCCTCCTGTCTGTCTGCAGGTGTACTGTCTGTCTGTCCTCCTGTCTGTCTGCAGGTGTACTGTCTGTCTGTCCTCCTGTCTGTCTGCAGGTGTACTGTCTGTCTGTCCTCCTGTCTGTCTGCAGGTGTACTGACTGTCTGTCTGTCCTCCTGTCTGTCTGCAGGTGTACTGACTGTCTGTCTGTCCTCCTGTCTGTCTGCAGGTGTACTGACTGTCTGTCTGTCTGCAGGTGTACTGACTGTCTGTCTGTCTGTCTGACTGTCTGTCTGCAGGTGTACTGACTGTCTGTCTGTCTGTCCTCCTGTCTGTCTGCAGGTGTACTGTCTGTCTGTCCTCCTGTCTGTCTGCAGGTGTACTGACTGTCTGTCCTCCTGTCTGTCTGCAGGTGTACTGACTGTCTGTCTGTCCTCCTGTCTGTCTGCAGGTGTACTGACTGTCTGTCCTCCTGTCTGTCTGCAGGTGTACTGACTGTCTGTCTGTCCTCCTGTCTGTCTGCAGGTGTACTGACTGTCTGTCCTCCTGTCTGTCTGCAGGTGTACTGTCTGTCTGTCCTCCTGTCTGTCTGCAGGTGTACTGACTGTCTGTCTGTCCTCCTGTCTGTCTGCAGGTGTACTGACTGTCTGTCCTCCTGTCTGTCTGCAGGTGTACTGACTGTCTGTCCTCCTGCCTGTCTGCAGGTGTACTGACTGTCTGTCCTCCTGTCTGTCTGCAGGTGTACTGACTGTCTGTCTGTCCTCCTGTCTGTCTGCAGGTGTACTGACTGACTGTCTGTCCTCCTGTCTGTCTGCAGGTGTACTGTCTGTCTGTCCTCCTGTCTGTCTGCAGGTGTACTGTCTGTCTGTCCTCCTGTCTGTCTGCAGGTGTACTGACTGTCTGTCTGTCCTCCTGTCTGTCTGCAGGTGTACTGACTGTCTGTCTGTCCTCCTGTCTGTCTGCAGGTGTACTGACTGTCTGTCCTCCTGTCTGTCTGCAGGTGTACTGACTGTCTGTCCTCCTGCCTGTCTGCAGGTGTACTGTCTGTCTGTCCTCCTGTCTGTCTGCAGGTGTACTGACTGTCTGTCCTCCTGTCTGTCTGCAGGTGTACTGACTGTCTGTCCTCCTGTCTGTCTGCAGGTGTACTGACTGTCTGTCTGTCTGCAGGTGTACTGACTGTCTGTCCTCCTGTCTGTCTGCAGGTGTACTGTCTGTCTGTCCTCCTGTCTGTCTGCAGGTGTACTGACTGTCTGTCCTCCTGTCTGTCTGCAGGTGTACTGACTGTCTGTCCTCCTGTCTGTCTGCAGGTGTACTGACTGTCTGTCCTCCTGTCTGTCTGCAGGTGTACTGACTGTCTGTCTGTCCTCCTGTCTGTCTGCAGGTGTACTGACTGTCTGTCCTCCTGTCTGTCTGCAGGTGTACTGACTGTCTGTCCTCCTGTCTGTCTGCAGGTGTACTGACTGTCTGTCCTCCTGTCTGTCTGCAGGTGTATCCGGACCCTGTTCGGGTGGTGTCGGTGGGGTTGTCAGTCTCTGACCTGTTGGATGATCAGACAGACGGACGGACATCTGTGGAGCTCTGCTGTGGAACGTGAGGCTGACACTCACCTGTTCACCTGCAACACATTAAACACACGGACGTCCTGGATGTAATGACGCGTCTGACCACAGGGGGAGCTTAGCGCTGACTGGAGCTTAAGATGCAGTAAGATGCTCACAGAGGACAGCAGTACTACGTCAGCACTGCTGTCCTCTGTGAGCATCAATCCTGACTGATCCAACCATTGAACTAATCACAACATCACCTCGCTGAACAAATCGTCTGATTTTAACACCGTTTCAACTGATTTCACCTTTTACATTCGATTTATGAAAGAAGACAACATTCTATTGTGTGTGTGTGTGTGTGGTGTGTGTGTGTGTGTGTGTGTGTGTGTGTGTGTTCAGTCACCTGCTGCAGACCGGAGCCATTGAGGATCTGGTGATTGTGTCTGAGAGACAGATGGTGAAAGGAATCAGTCGAATCGTTGCGGTGACGGGACGGGAAGCAACACAGGTCAGCTCCACACATGATGATGTCACAACATGTTTAAATGTTAACACAGTTAGCCTAGCTTAGCACAAAGACTTGTCTCCTTGTATACAAACATTAAATACATAACAGACATTATAAACATAAACATATATCATTATTTACCTTATAAACAATAAAAACAATATGAACAATACAAACATTATAAACATGATGAACGTATATTCAGTCTGGTGTGTAATGGTGACGTGGTTCCTGCAGGCTCGGGAGGCGGGTCAGGTGTTGTCTCAGGATGTGGACTCTCTGTCAGCCAGACTCTCAGGCTCCGCCCCCCTCAGCCTTGACTCCGCCAAGCGTCTCGCCAAGGAGGTCGGAGTCCTCACTGATGTATGTACACAACCCATGATGCTCTGCAGCCCCTGAGACATTCTATGTGACCCTGGGCTGTGTCTGTCAGGCTGTAGATAACTTGACCCTGGGCTGTGTCTGTCAGGCCGTAGATAACTTGACCCTGGGCTGTGTCTGTCAGGCCGTAGATAACTTGACCCTGCGCTGTGACTGTCAGGCTGTAGATAACTTTACCCTGGGCTGTGTCTGTCAGGCTGTAGATAACTTGACCCTGGGCTGTGTCTGTCAGGCCGTAGATAACTTGACCCTGGGCTGTGTCTGTCAGGCTGTAGATAACTTGACCCTGGGCTGTGTCTGTCAGGCCGTAGATAACTTGACCCTGCGCTGTGTCTGTCAGGCCGTAGATAACTTGACCCTGGGCTGTGTCTGTCAGGCTGTAGATAACTTGACCCTGCGCTGTGTCTGTCAGGCTGTAGATAACTTGACCCTGGGCTGTGTCTGTCAGGCCGTAGATAACTTGACCCTGCGCTGTGTCTGTCAGGCTGTAGATAACTTGACCCTGCGCTGTGACTGTCAGGCTGTAGATAACTTTACCCTGGGCTGTGTCTGTCAGGCTGTAGATAACTTGACCCTGGGCTGTGTCTGTCAGGCCGTAGATAACTTGACCCTGGGCTGTGTCTGTCAGGCTGTAGATAACTTGACCCTGGGCTGTGTCTGTCAGGCCGTAGATAACTTGACCCTGGGCTGTGTCTGTCAGGCTGTAGATAACTTGACCCTGGGCTGTGTCTGTCAGGCTGTAGATAACTTGACCCTGTGTCTGTCAGGCCGTAGATAACTTTACCCTGGGCTGTGTCTGTCAGGCTGTAGATAACTTGACCCTGGGCTGTGTCTGTCAGGCTGTAGATAACTTGACCCTGGGCTGTGTCTGTCAGGCTGTAGATAACTTGACCCTGCGCTGTGTCTGTCAGGCTGTAGATAACTTGACCCTGCGCTGTGTCTGTCAGGCTGTAGATAACTTGACCCTGCGCTGTGTCTGTCAGGCTGTAGATAACACACCCATCCCTCAGTGGCAGCGCAGAGAGCTGCAGAATCACCTCCGAGCTCTGCAGAGGAGCAGCAACACCATGGTCAGGAAGCTGGAGACCAGAGAGGTGAACAAAACCACACACACACACACACACACACACACACACACACACACACGACACACACACAGACACACACACACACACACACACACACACACACACACACACACAAACACACACACAGACACACACACACCAACAGGTTTGAGTTTTGGCTTTTTGATTGATAATGTCTCACAGAAACAGAGAAGATGATGTTAAACTATTAAACTCTGAACATGAGGTCAGAGGTCAGAGGTCATTTACCCAGAACACACTGATGACTCACATCCTGTTTTGTTCATTTATGGCTGCAGGTTCAGTCGACCTGATGTGACTGATCAGATCTCGTATTGATCAGATGAAGCTCTAGCGTCCATCAGTCGTTCGGCTGGATGTTTTCTGACTGTGTTTTCCCATGATGCTTTGCGCAGGCTGCAGTGAGAGCTCAGGCTCTGCTGGAGAAGAACGGCAGGAAGGACGTGCAGGTGGACGCTGTGGAGACGGACTCTCTGTCGGTATGAACTCACAGCTGGAGCCTACACTTCCCATCATGCACCTGCATCATTTACATACAGTCCTGTGTAGAAACATGTACATAGTCTGACATCACTGTGACATCACAGCTGTCGTGCTGATTCCTGTCAGGTTGTGATGAAGACGGTGAATCGGCTGAGCGCTGCAGCTCCTCACAGTTATGTGATGCTACTCGCTCACCAGGGGCATTCTGGGAAGGTTCTGTGTGCCTGCCAGGTCCCAAAGGTAACCGTGACACACTCGTCAGTGACATCAGGGGTGGGCGGGGCTGCTTTTGACGCCTCTGATTGGCTGTACTCTCTCTCTCAGGACTCGCCATCACTCTCAGCCTCTGATTGGGCGGTGGCGGTGTGTCGTCACCTTGGGGGAAGCGCCGGCGGCTCTCCACTGGTTGCCAAGGGAACAGGAAGCAGCAGTGACATCACTGAGGCTCTGAGGTGGGCGGAGGAGTTTGTGCGACAGAAAACACAGCAATGATGTCATCAAGCGAGAAATGACATCATTCTGACATCAGAGGGTCAGGTGCCCTCAGGACTGCCTTCTCTTGGACAGGAACTGTAGGTGTGATGTCAGCGCTGAGAGAATTCTGGGGGTGTGGTGGTGGGCGGGACTTCTTGCTGCTGTGAGCCAATCGGAAAAGCTTCAGTAAGCAGCTGTCTTCTGTTAGCATTGCTACTGGTTAGCTTCATATTTAACATGTTAGCGTTACATCATGTCAACATGCTAATGTTTCAACATATTCAAAATATTAAAGTATTTATTTTCACCCGAGTGCTGACTGACAGGTGTTTCTAATATTTTGTCCACCGCGTCTCAAACTATCAAGACTGAAGGATGTCCAGTCGGGTCTCTCTGAACAGGTGAACCTTAAAAAAACCCAGTGTTTGAAACGATGCAACTTCCTGTCACATGATGTCACACTGAAGGTGACTGTAAGCCCCGCCCACAGCTGCACTTAGGCTCTTTTCATTGGATGACAGTCAGGTGTGAGTGTTAAGAACTAAAAACAGCCACACTGAGTCGGATTATTCTCTTTATTGATGAACACATTAAAACACAGGAGAGCCTGCTGGACCAATCACAACATGAGCTACTGGCTGATGTCACTGCCTCTCTACGGATCTATGACCACAATATAAACATGTAATAACTGATTGTGTCTAATCAATAAAGTGATCGATCAGTTCAGCTTTCTCTCGCTTTCATACTCATGATTACAACAAGAACCAAACCATTCACCAAAAGTAGGACTTTTTTTTTCTGCTGTGATCTGGACCTGGACTTGGATCAGGACCTGGACTTGGATCAGGACCTGGACCTGGACCTGGATCTGGACCTGGACCTGGACCTGGATCAGGACCAGGATGAGGAGGTCCTGGTTCTTCAGAGCAGAGACACGTTCAACCACTGCAGGAAAAACACACTGATGTGAAATCAGTCTGAAGTGAAGTGCAGGTTTGTTCTGTGCTGGTTCATGTTAACAAGCTGTCATCTGTAGAACAAATCCAAAACAACAGGGGGCGCTGAACCCGCTAACTGCTGCTCGCTGTACTCTGCTGTGGAGATGGATTATTTGTTACTCTGTGAACTGAGGACTGATGTGGACCGAAGCTGTTCTGGTGACTGACTCAGTCTGAACTGTTGCTGCCTCTGGTCGTCCTGCTGGACCTCGTCGGTCCTGCGGTCGACCTTTTCCCAGAACTCTGGGCCTGATTATCGACTGTGCTTTCAAGCTTGACAAACAAATTAGTTCTGTTGTCAAAACCAGCTTTTTCCAGCTCAAACTATGAGCCGGAGTTAAACTGTATCTGCCGACTCGTCTTGATTACTGCAACTCTCTCTGTGTGTGTGGGGCTGAATCAGCCGTCTCTTCAAAGACTACAGCCGCCGCGACACGCCGCCGCGACACGCTGCTGCGACACGCTGCTGCAACCAAGACCAGACAACATGAGCACATCACTCCAGTTTCAGCTTCACTGGCTTCCTGTCCGCTTCAGGATTGATGTTAGGATCGTATTGTTTGTTTTGAAGGCTTTAAATGGCTCGGCACCTTCATATCTATGGACATTTACTCTCCAGCTAAAGCTCTGAGGTCGTCCTCTCGATGGTTCTCTACGTCCCAAGAGCCAAACTGAAGAGTGAGGCGACCGAGCGTTTTCAGAGGCTGCTCCTAAATCCTGGAACACTTTGCCTCTGCAAATAAAAACGGCTCGGACCACCGAAACGTTCAAGACGTTGCTAAAAACCCACCTTTTCTCACTGGCTTTTTAATTGCAGTTAGACGTGGACACCCTGCCTCCACGTACTGTTGCTTGTGTCCCCTGCTTGTTTGATGTATTTATTCCTCTCCTGAACCTGTGAAGCACTTTGGTTGTTTTAAATGTGCTATAGAAATAAATTTGACCTTGAATGAAGCTGTTTGACGACGAGTTAACGAGGCGATTAAACTGCCTGAGTTCAGTCAGAGACAGAAACTTAAACTCAGACGGTGGACGGTTGGATTTTTCTGTCAAAATATTTCCTTTCTTCACATTTGTGAGTTTATTTTGTTGACTTATTAGACTCAGTAGTGAACTGGCTGCTTTTACATCTCCAGCTGAAACTACAGGCCGTCAGACTGTCAGCTCTGAGCTACAGAGGCTGTGAGGAGGCTAGCTGTTAGCATGCTAACTCCAGTAGACGTCTCTGTAACAAACAGAGACTCTGACATCAGCACTTTTGTTGCTTCACTGTCTTCTCAATAACAGCTGAACTCTTTTCTATCTTCATCTCCATGTGTATCTACAGTCATCATCATCATCATCATCATCATCATGTCTGTAGCCAGTAGCCGTCTTTATTCTGGGCAGTAAGCCACCAATCTGCCTCCTTTTGTTGTCTCGCTCTGCAGATTTAGACAGAAGGCGGTAAATTGGTGGTCTGTTTTGTTCCACCAGTTTTGCCCCTCGGAGGGTAACGTTACACTTATTTGCGCCTCCATTGCTGTAAATCCGAGGCGGCAATGTGGTGGCAAATGCTGAGATGGGCGGAGGTGTGGATGACGTGCACTGCTGCGCACCCACAGCCGGGAGTTTTAAAACCAGGAAACAGCTGATCACAGCAGTCAGTTCGTCACTTCATCCACCAAGATGAGCAGCTGGAAAGCCGCTGAGATCCGGGAGATGCTAGCGTCTCCTCGCTCTCTGTAGCTGTCTTGGTTGTCCGCTTGTTGTTGTAGCGGCGAGCTAATAGCGGTCGCTACTTTCAAATTAAAAGCCCCCCGCTAAGAACCCAGTTCTAAACTCCGATGGGGTGCAATGTAAAGCTCTTATTTTGAAGACAAATTCGACCTGCTCTTCTTCACGCCCAACTTCCTGCTTCACGTCACGTCACATGTTGACGCCTACCAGAGGAGGAAAAGTGGAGGCTGTTTGGAAAAGGAGGAATATTACACCTCCCTTTTAGACAGACAAGGAGGCACATTGCAGCCTTTACCTTGCTGCAGGTGTGCCACCTTTTCTATCTGAAAGGGGCTGGTGACGGTGTGAAGCTTCATACCTCCAGCATGTTGAGCTCGATGGTTCCTGAGCTGTCTT
>CM077786.1:35852601-35855101 GCA_039737535.1 Lagodon rhomboides
AGAGACAGGAGGAGGAGGAGGAGGAGGAGAGGAGGAGGAGGAGAGACAGGAGGAGGAGGAGGAGGAGGAGAGACAGGAGGAGGAGGAGGAGGAGAGACAGGAGGAGGAGGAGGAGGAGGAGGAGAGACAGGAGGAGGAGGAGGAGGAGAGACAGGAGGAGGAGGAGGAGGAGGAGGAGGAGAGACAGGAGGAGGAGGAGGAGAGACAGGAGGAGGAGGAGGAGGAGGAGGAGGAGGAGGAGGAGGAGGAGCAGCTACAACACCTGTGGGGTCACCTACTCATCACTCCAGGCTCCGGTCCACTCCACCTGACCCCAGGGGTTCCTGATCCGGATCAGCTTCTCCATGTTGCCACGGTACTCCACCTGCAGCCAATCACACGCAGAGCAGAACAATGATTCACACCTGTCGCTGTCAGACAGCTGAAGCCCCGCCCCTCAGGTCAGCTGCTGATAGGAGCTTCCATGGCCCCAGGTGTATAAAAGCACCGAGGCTACAAACGTGTGACAGAATGAGTCGCTCTCAGGAGCTCAGTGAGTTCCAGCGTGGTGCTGTGACAGGATGCCACCTGGGCAACGAGTCCAGCCGGGAAACGTCCTCGCTCCTGAATCTTCACAGTCAGCTGTCAGTGGTGTTCTAACAAAGTGGAAGCGACTGGGAACGACAGCAGCTCAGCCACGAAGTGGAAGGCCACGTCACATGACGGAGCGGGTCAGCGGATGCTGAGGCGCATAGTGAGCAGAGGTCACCAACTTTCTGCAGAGTGGATCGCTACAGACCTCCAAACTTCATGTGGCCTTCAGATTAGCTCAGGAACAGTGCGTAGAGAGCTTCATGGAACGAGTTCCCACAGCCGAGCAGCTGCATCCATCCACACATCAGCCAGTGCAACGCAAAGCGCCGGCTGCAGCGGTGTAAAGCACGCCGCCACTGGACTCTAGAGCCGCGGAGACGCCTTCTCTGGAGTGACGAGTCGCTCTTCTCCATCTGGCAGCCTGATGGAGTCTGGGTTTGGTGGTTTCCAGGAGGACGGTTCTTGTCTGACTGCATTGTGCCAAGTGTAAAGTCTGGTGGAGGAGGATCATGGTGTGGGGTTGTTTCTCAGGAGCTGGGCTCGGTCTCTTAGTTCCTGTGAAAGGAACTCTGAATGCTTCAGCACACCAAGAGATGGTGGACAATTCCACGCTCCCAACTTTGGGAACAGTTTGGGGACGGCCCCTTCCTGTTCCAACATGACGGTGCACCAGTGCACAAAGCAAGGTCCATGAAGACCTGGCTGAGAGAGTTCGGTGAGGGTGAACCTGACAGAGTCCTGACCTCAACCCGACAGAAGACCTTTGGGATGAATCAGAGCAGAGCCAGGCCTTCCTGTCCAACATCAGTGTGTGACCTCACAAATACACTTCTGGAAGAATGGTCAAAAATTCCCATGAACACTCCTGAACCTTGTGGAAAGCCTTCCAGGAAGAGCTGAAGCTGCTGACCGACGTCACATTAAACCCCGTGGATTAAGAATGGGATGTCACTTAAGTTCACGTGTGAGTCGAGGCAGGTGAGCGAATACTTTTGGCAACATAGCGTATCTACACAGACGCGTGACTGAGCGGGTCGGCCCGTCGCTGCGATACGTCCGCCACACTGGAGGAGGCAGCTCGGCCCTGTGAACTGATACAGTGACTGTAGTGAACTTTATAAAGTGCTGTGAGTTAATGTCTCATCACACACGTCCGATATCTTCAGGAACCAGAGAGGAGCCAAACACACCGTCTGGAACGTTCTCTGATGACTCTGAACATTAACTCCTCCTGATGTGTGCAGTCTGCAGGTTTCTCTGAGTTTACAGCTGCTGCAGTCTGACGCTGCTGCTGTGAGGACACACGACGGTTACACACTGAATCTGTCTGTAACAACCACATCCTGGTGAGGCATCTATATGTCTATGGGTGCCTCATAAACATGCTGCAGTTAGCCACTCCCACTGCTAAGACTCATGGGAAATGTTCACATTTTTCTGTCCAGTATCTGGTGATGTGCACGGACTGCAGGGGGTGTGTCCTCTCACCTCGGCTGTCCCCGTCACAGAGTAGGCGTGGCCTTTCACCAGCTTCTGTCGGGTGACTGCCTCCGAGTCCGCTGAGCTGGTGATCTGCAACAGAACCACAAAATCACACCTTCAGAACTATAATATATAATAACCAGACTCTCTTTAATGCACACGAGCCCACGCAGGAAGTGATGTCACTAAAAGCTGAGCCCCCATGTTGGACCCATATGGCGCCGAGTTGGACCCTGTGTGGTTCCTCCAGGCGCTCAGCTTACGTCGATGGAGCAGCCCATCAGGGAGCCGCGGCCCTGAGCCTTCTGGATGATGTGGAACAGGTGAGGACTGGGTCGACTCAGCTCGTGGACCTCAGCGATTCCTCCGGTGAAATCCTCGAAACCCTCGGTGGTGGATCCTCCAGACAAAGCCTCGTAGCTTCCGTTCAACCTGCGATGACATC
>CM077786.1:35860101-35875101 GCA_039737535.1 Lagodon rhomboides
GTTTGGATCCAGGCAGGACCACCAGAACTGACTCACAGGAACCAGTCCTCCAGAGAGCTTTGGGCCAATAACAACGTCCTCGTTGTCTCGTTCAGGAGACGTCTCACTCTGAGTGGCTGCAGGAAGACGACGGTGGAAACGTGAGTCAGAGTCGGAGAGAGGAGTTTAGAGTTTAGCTCGAGGAACTGGCTGAATATTTAACTGATTTAAGAATCTGGACGAGGCGACGACTGCAACACCTGACCTCTGGAGATGTTTGAGAGTGAGACGTCTCCTGAACGAGACAACGAGGACGTTGCTGTTGGACGAAAGCTGTCTGGAGGACTGGTTCCTGTGATGCTGTCAGACTGAAGAACAACCTCAGCCTGTCAGAGACTAGAACACTGTTAGTGGACCTGACTGTGACGTCACAGAGGATCAAACTGCAGCTGAGGAGATCGACCGGACCGGTTCTGAAACCTCTGATAGTTAGAATCACTGACACAGCAGAACATGTGAACATGAGCCCGGGTTAAAAACAGCAGAATCCCCTGTAAGGTGACAGAAGATGTTGACTTGATGTCTGCTGAACAGAGAGAACAGGAAGCATCACATTATTCCAAGATGGCCGCCCCTCACTTCCTGCTCATCAGCCCAAATTCTTGTGTTGTGTTTAGTGTTTTGTTCACAGGAGACGTCGACACAAACTGTGTATTAGTCCTTTAAATCAGGTGAAGGGATGTGTTCTCAAGCTGTGATTGGCCAGCTGAGTGAACGTGAGAGAGTAGGCGGGGTTTAAACACACACAACCTCCTGCTGCTCAGAGCCAGAAGAACCGGTTCTCTTCACCACCTCCACCTGTGTGTGTGTGTGTGTGTGTGTGTGTGTGTGTGTGTGTGTGTGTGTGTGTGTGTGTGTGTGTGTGTGTGAGAGGCCACCTGAGGCTGAGCCACCTGAGCACATGTGAACGTCCGGCAGGTTTCATGAATATGAATATATTTTGAATATATGAGGAACACTTCCTGTTTTGTACGTTTGAGACGTTTGGTGCTGGTTCTGATCATCTTCAACGTTCACTCTGAACCTGAGATATGAATCATCTCCAGATTAAGATTAAAGGCCCTGTCATGACTTCACTTTAGTTGTGCTGTGAGATAATCTGTAAATATGACTCCAGACCCTAACCCTCTGATGACGTCACTCATCAGGCTCCGCCCAGCTCAACCACGGTGGGAGCGGCCGTTAAACCACAGCTCCAGTGTGAAGGTCAGACTGTCTGTGAGAACACCCTGAAGATATCAGAGAGACAACAGCTGTCTGTAATCTGTAATCTGTAATCTGTAATCTGTAACCTGCAGCCAACACGTTCCTGTGAGGGCTCTTCTGATCTGATCTGATCGATCTGATTGATCTGATCTGATAAACTTGTTTCAGGCTGAGCAGGCGCGGCTGTTTATTCTACAGGAAGCTACAGACACCTTGAACCAAACTCCATATACAAAGTCATGATTTTTAACTCCTCACTCTCAGCAAACACAATTAACTGAATAAAGGAAATGCAAATCTGACATCTGTAGTGAAACCTTCTCTTCGGCGTATTTCTCCATGTAACCGGGTCAGACACAGACAGATCATTGATGATCCTCGCTGAGTCTGTCTTCGATCTGCTGCACTAAAATCACTTTTTCTTAAATCAGGGCTGGTGTGGTGTCACTTCTGCATCATCAGACAATCACTGGAGCGAGCTCAATAATCAATCATCAATAATCCAATCATTTTAGACTGATGACGTCAGTAAAGTGAACTAATAAAAAGTTGAGCTCAGCTTTAAATTGTACTTTTTTTAAATGAAGTCTGGTGTGTGTTGATGAGTCTGTGCCAAACTTCAGAAGGATAATGAATGTTTTGATCTCACTGACCGTCGGTCTCTGCCAGGACACCCCCCGGACCTTGTAGGAGTTCGGGCCCAGTTCGTTGAAGCCCAGTGAGGAGGGCAGCGCCGGGAACGACTCGTCCTGGAACAGCCGGCCGGACTCGAAGCCGCGCTGCCGCAGAGCCTCGTAGTCCTGGTTCAGGTACTTCACCGCCTGGCTGTTGGTGCCGATGCCCTGGTTCTTCTCCCGGCGGTGCTGCACGGCGGCCGCTATGCCCGACATGCTGATGGTTCTGGAGCCTGGAGGGTCTGGAGGGTCTGGAGGGTCTGGGAAGTCCTGGGAAGTCCTGGGAAGTCTGGAAAGTTTTGGAGACTGGGAAGTGTTGAGGCTGCAGGTAGGTGATGCCAGGAAGGGCGTGACGCCCTGCTGGGATTAAAGACACTGTCAAACCAGACGGAGACAGGTACAACTTCCGGTAGGTGCCTTCATAATAAAAGTGTTATTGTCAGCATGTAACTACAAACAGCTGTTTGTGATCGACAGCAGTCCGCAGACATCCAACATTAACCCCTTCTGCCCCAAGCTTCGTCTGTCAGGCTGAACGAACAGGCACAGAGACGCTCAACAACACACACGTGCTTTTATTGTGAAGACTTTATGGCAGACTTCCGTTGTCTTTGTGCGAAACCTGTCAACATTGAAGCAGGAAGGGAGTTTCCTGTTGGCTCGAGACTGAACTCACAGAAAGTTTCATTCTTTAGACCTGGTACACTGCCTGTCTGTCTGCCTGTCTGTCTGTCTGCCTGCCTGTCTGTCTGTCTGTCTGTCTGTCTGTCTGCCTGCCTGTCTGCCTGCCTGCCTGCCTGCCTGTCTGTCTGCCTGCCTGTCTGCCTGCCTGCCTGCCTGCCTGTCTGTCTGCCTGTCTGCCTGCCTGCCTGCCTGCCTGTCTGTCTGTCTGCCTGCCTGTCTGTCTGTCTGCCTGCCTGTCTGCCTGCCTGTCTGTCTGCCTGTCTGTCTGTCTGCCTGCCTGTCTGCCTGTCTGCCTGCCTGTCTGTCTGTCTGCCTGCCTGTCTGCCTGCCTGTCTGTCTGCCTGTCTGTCTGTCTGCCTGCCTGCCTGTCTGTCTGTCTGCCTGTCTGTCTGCCTGTCTGTCTGCCTGCCTGCCTGTCTGTCTGCCTGTCTGTCTGTCTGCCTGCCTGTCTGCCTGCCTGTCTGTCTGTCTGTCTGCCTGCCTGTCTGCCTGTCTGCCTGCCTGTCTGTCTGCCTGCCTGTCTGTCTGTCTGCCTGTCTGTCTGCCTGTCTGTCTGTCTGCCTGTCTGCCTGCCTGTCTGTCTGTCTGCCTGTCTGTCTTTCTACGTGTGTGATGGAGAAAGTAATCGGATACTTTCCTGCAGTAACAGTGCTCCTGTCCTCTGTGATGTCATCACCTGATGGTGACATCATCAGTGGTGTGCAGCATCTGTGGGGATTTTAATATTGATCTGATTCATCAACACCATGAAGAGTTTACAGAGCAGCAGGGCCACATCTCACTGTGACACACTGACAGCACGGCAACAACTGATCAGTAACTGATCAGTAACTGATCAATAACTGATCAATGACATCAGTGACCACATAGCAACACTCACTACTACTCCTTGGGGAGGCATTAGCTCAGTCCGCTGTCGGACCAGTTAAAGTATGATGTGGACGAGTAGTGGGAGAATGCTACCTCACACCCTGGGCTTTGCTGCGGTGCCCTTGAGCAAGGCTGCTTTACCTGACAGAGCCCTCAGAATATAAAGTCAGGAGGAGTTTATGAATGGAGGTGGCTTTAAATGGCCCACAGAGTGTATCAAGGATCTGTGATATTTATGTTTGTACGTCAGTACAGAACATGTATGATGGCCATCCCCTGCAGCACTCACAGAGCATGCAGGTGAGTGTGATGCCCAGGTGGCTTCATCCTGTTGAGCATGCAGGTGAGTGTGATGCCCAGGTGGCTTCATCCTGTTCAAATGATGCTGTCAGTTAACATTACGAATGAAAGTTCTCTAGATTCAAGGGGAACGTCCAAGGGTCAGAATTAAAACCTTGCAACTCCCCAAAATGGCAAATCTTGGATATAACTTTTGGGCAGCACAACTCAGACTGTGACAGTTTGGATCAGTGACCTCACAGATACGTGATGTCACACCTGTGTCCGACACACCTGTTCTAGATGTCTCTCAGAGAGAGACTGAGCTGGGAGAGAAATACAGTCCTCCTTTAAACTACCCAGATCAGTTCCTCCTCTGACAGCACTGGCTAAATTAGAAATGTCACACCTGTCCAGTTAGATTGGGATTAGAGATTTAAAAAGATGGTCAGAATATGGACAAAAAATAAATAAACAAAAAATAACAAAACATAAAGATTGGGATACAATTCTAATTCTCACAGGAGCACAGCGATTTCTGCATTTACAATCGGACTGATGAGGGAAAAGTAATCTTCAGATCATATTCGGAAGTTTGACTTCTGAATCCAAATACTTCATATACTTCAATACTTCAACATTTGTTTCTGTGTGTTGGGCCCATATTTGTCATTAAGTGCGAAGAACTTTGCACTTGAACGTGTTTGTGACACATGTTCTGGTCCTGCTCCACATTAAGACCATTCTGGGATCATCTCTGAAGACCACATGGGAGAGTTTGGGTAGATTGTAAATGAGGCGCTGCAGCGGTTTAGTCTCAGAGGCTGGAGTCCAGCCAAGAGCGACTAGTTGCAGAAGTCCAGGCGGGAGATGACCAGCGCTTGGACCAGGAGTTGCGTCGTGTCCTTTGTGAGGAAAGACCGGATCCTGCAGATGTTGTAGAGGGCAAATCTGCAGGATCGGGCCACAGCAGTGATGTTGGAGGTGCAGGACAGTCCCTCGTCGAGGATTACGTGATGTGATGTGATCCATGTGATGTGACTGCAGAGCCTGGTGATCTAGTGTAAAGTGAAAACAGAACCGGTCCTGATACTGAGCCTGGAGGGACACCAGCTTCCAGAAAGCAGGGTTTGGACAAGGAGCCGTTCCAGGTGACCTGACAGGTGCGATTTGTCAGGTATGATGTGAACCAGGTTAGAGAAGAGTCAGCGACGTTCAGCCAGAGTGGAGAGGAGGATCTGGTGGCTGACTGTGTCAAACGCAGAAGATAAGTCGAGGAGAATGAGGACTGACGAGTGGGACGAAGATCTGGAGGCACCGAGTGACTCAGTCACTGTGAGGAGGACCGTCTCAGTGGAGTCAGCAGTCCTGAAGCCTGACTGATTTGGGTCAAGGAGGTCGTTTTGTGAAAGACAGGAGGACAGTTGGTTGTAGACGGCACGTTCCAGGGTTTTAGAGAAGAAGAGATACAGGTCTGCAGTTTCAGATGTCAGCTGAGTCGAGGGTGGGTTTCTTCAGGAGGGGCTTCACTGTGGCTGTCTTGAGGAGCTGGAATCAGGTCTGAAGTGAGGGAGGAGTTAATCAGGGTGGTGAGGACTGGCAGGATGTCGTGAGAGATGTTTTGGAGAAGGGAGGAGGGAATCGGGTCCAGGGAACAGGTGGTGGCCCGGTTAGACATCACTAGGGTGAGAACATCTTCTGAGGAGAGGAGATGAAGCAGGTGAGGCCATCAGAGGTGAGGGTCGGAGGAGGTGCTTTCTGGATGGGCACAGGAGTAAATGAGGAGCTGATGTCTTTTACTTTCTTGGTAAAATAAGTTGCAAAGTCATCAGCAGTGAAGGAGGAAGGAGGGGGAGGAGGAGGAGAGGACAAGGAGAATAGTTTCCTGGTGTTGGAGGCAGAGGAGCTGATCTTTGACAGGTAGAGGGAAGATCTGACTGCTGATGAGGTGAAGTCAGAGAGGAGGTGGTGGTAGTGAACAAGGGCATCAGCATAATGTGATTTTCTCCATTTTCCCTCTGCTGCTCGTAGCACCGATCTGTTGTTCTCAGAGATTCAGACAGCCAGGGAGGAGGAGAGATGATCGGTGGACATTACAGTGAATTGGTCTGTGGATGGTAGTGAGGAAAGATGGAGGAAAAACACTTCCTGTTTATTAAAGGTGAGTGACGACACACTTCCTGTTTATTAAAGGTGAGTGAAAATACATTTCCTGTTACTGATGGTGATTTTATTTAAACTACGTTTTTATTCAAATCAACAGGAACAGACTTCAGAAAACTCCCAGCATGCACCTGGAGCCGGCGGCTGTCAGTTGATGGCGAGGCAAAGCCACTGCAGGAAGAGAAGGAGAAGAGTTCAGTGATGATGTCATGTGACCACTGCAGGTCTGAACACTGGGATTACTGGCCCAGCACCAGTCAGACCAGTTTACCTGCTGCAGGTCCAGTTGGATCTTCCCCTGGTTCTTCTTGTCCAACGTTCTGAACATTTCTGTCGGAGAAAAGATTGAAAACTGTATTTCAACGAAACAGTGTCATCGTTGTGCTGGGAACACTGAGAGGAAGAGGAGGAAGAGGAAGAGGAAGAGGAGGAGGAGGAAGAAAAGACACGTCGTCCATCTTTATTGACAGTCAACAGGTCAAACTCCGACGTCTGAGCTCCTCTGGTGTCAAAGTATCCACATGAAGGACGAGGAGTCTGGGTGGTGCTGATGGAGCGTCACTGGACCCGTGTTGGGTCTGTGCTCTGTTCTGAGACCTGATGTTCAAGTTTAATGTGAATGTTTGAGACTCACTGAAGAGCAGCTCCAGACGGATCAGACAGCCGACGAAACAGTCAAAGTCGATGGCAAAACTGGAGTCAGCGTACCGACCCACGATCTCCTGGATCACGGCGCTGTTCACCTGGAACCCTGAACACGCACACACACGCACACACGCACGCACGCACACACGCACACACACACACACACAGAGTGCAGTATCAGTGAGGATCCAGCAGGTGGAGGTGGATGTTTAGACGTTCTCACACTCAGAACCATCTGTGAGATCTCCAGAACCATTTTTATCTCTTCAACTTTGAGTTTTATAAACACTGCATTATCTTTAAAGAACCATGAAACATCGTCAGAACCTAAGATCATTAGGCTGCGGGCCGAGCCGCCCGACCGGCAATCAGTGAGACTCAAAAATCTACTTTCTAACACGGTGGATCTTTAAAGAACCCACAGAACTCCCCTCAATGTCTCCTTTTTACTCTTATAGGGTGTTCTAAAACCTTTAAAGAACCATGGAACCCACTCAGTGAGAACCTGGAACCTTAACCCATTTAAAACACCCAGAACCTCCTCAGTGAACCGAAGACCCCCTGCTAGAACCACCCGGAAAACCTTGAGATCCTCCTAATGAAAGCTAGATCAGCAATGTGTCTCTGACCTGCTTCAGCCAGCGCTGCTCGCATCTCATGACTGCTCATCGAACCAGAACCATCTGAGTCGTGACTCTTAAAGATCTCCTACAGAACCACAGAAGAAGAAGAAGGAGACATAGAAGAACTTTCACTCAGCAACACAGAACTCTGGACCCATGTCTGACAGTGTGAGTGGGATTTAAGGTGGACTGTGATTGACCCGGACAGACGGGCACCTGGAGAGCAGCTGAAACGGAAATACTCGTATACGAGAAATACGAGTGAGTTCAGTACTCGAGTAAATGTATTTAGTTACATTCCACCAGGTAACCGAGTGGTTGCTATGGTGACCGGGTGCTCTGAAGTCCCTCACCAGGTATTTCTGGATCTTTGTCCACAGACGGTGAAACTCCCGCAGACCCAGTTTACTGCTGCCGTCCATCTGGAGACCAGTTAAAGGTCAGAGGTCACACAGCTATTGATCCAGATCAGAGTCAGTCGGAGTGATGGGTCAGAGGTCACACAGCTATTGATCCAGATCAGAGTCAGTCAGAGTGATGGGTCAGAGGTCACACAGCTATTGATCCAGATCAGAGTCAGTCAGAGTGATGGGTCAGAGGTCACACAGCTATTGATCCAGATCAGAGTCAGTCGGAGTGATGGGTCAGAGGTCACACAGCTATTGATCCAGATCAGAGTCAGTCGGAGTGATGGGTCAGAGGTCACACAGCTATTGATCCAGATCAGAGTCAGTCGGAGTGATGGGTCAGAGGTCACACAGCTATTGATCCAGATCAGAGTCAGTCGGAGTGATGGGTCAGAGGTCACACAGCTATTGATCCAGATCAGAGTCAGTCGGAGTGATGGGTCAGAGGTCACACAGCTATTGATCCAGATCAGAGTCAGTCGGAGTGATGGGTCAGAGGTCACACAGTTATTGAGTATTGATCAGTGTGTTTGTGGTGTGAAGGATACATCCAGCAGGCTGATGATGCTGCGGCAGGTCTGCAGACTGAAACCATCACTTTTCACATCAGATCCTTCAAACAGACGACACACAGGTGAGTTCAGGTGTGACACACACACACACACACACACACACACACACACACACACACACACACACACACAGGGTTGCGTGTTCTTACTCTGAGAGATCACTTTGTCCAGAATGTGTTGGAGCTCGAAGGCAGAGATCTCAGAGTCCTGTTGGACAGAGAGGTCAGACTGTGACGACCCGTCAGCTGATCAGGACGTTTAATGAGTGGAGAAATAAAACCTGAGTTACGTTTCCAGAGATCTGAACGAAGAGACGCTTGAAGTGAGGGTCCACGTCATCGCGTCCAACGTCCGGCTGGAAGGAAATTCACACATGTTGAGTTCAGATGTTTGAAGTCGAGTCTAACCGATGAAGAATCACAAACAGTCACAAACCTCCTGGATGTCAGCGTTCAGGTCCTCCTCCATCGGACTGTAACACAGAACCAACATGACCACTTCTTACAGAGTGTGTGTGTGTGTGTGTGTGTGTGTGTGTGTGTGTGTGTGTGTGTGTGTGTGTGTGTGGTGTCACTGACCTGGTGTGCGCCTGCTTCTCAGTGAACACCCTCAGGATGAAGCTTCCTTTGCGATGCGGTTCGAAGGTGGACGGGATGATGGCGTATTCTCCCGGCGGCAGCTTGAAGCGCTCACACACCTCCCTCAGGTTGATAAAGTTCTGACTGCGAGCCACCGCCGCCCTCCTCAGCAGGACATCCGGGCCCAGGTGGACTTTACTGCGTCCTTTATACTGACCACAGAAGAAGAAGTGAGCGTGTGGTTCACAGTGACAGGCAGCGTGAACACTGTGACTTTGTAGTACAAATACTTCATGTCAAGTACAGTCCCACCTCTGAACTCTACTTCAGTAAAAGTAATCAAGTACTAGGAACTAAATGTACTTAAAGTATGAAAGTGAAAGTATAAATCATGGATCCTGTCGCTGTTGTTTTCAGAGCTGCTCTTTATACTCTTTATAGTCTGAAAAGTACCTAGTGTCTGTAACGATCAGAAAACATGTAGACTGTACTGAAGTGCAGTACTTGTGTAAATGTACTCAGTTACATCGACTGTGATAGTACTTTTACTTCTTCTGATACTCAGGTTTGTGTGAGCGCTGAAGGTGAACTGACCTCATCAGGAACCTGTGAGAGAAACACAAAAACACATAAAACACAAAAACACATAAAACACACAGTTTTTTTTCCAGCTCAGAATACTTGTGTACTTGTACCTCAGTGGGTTTTTAAATTACGCATCCTGGAGTACTTTTCATGGAGGTACTTGTTTGTGTGTTTTGGTGTGTATTTGTACCTGGTAGATGGCAAATCCGATGGTGTTCAGGTCTCGTCCGAAGCGTCTCTCCCTGCGAGCGTCTTTCTGCATCAGACCAATCAGGACGGTGCAGCCGTCTTCGCCGTCATGCGGCTCGTCATCGACGTCATCAAGGCGGATGAAGAACTGAGGGTTGGAGCAGAACGTGGCTGCAGAGAGACACGAAGTGTTAGCCAAGTTAATGTTAGCTAGTGTTAGCGACGCTAAAGTTAGCTAGTGTTAGTGATGTTAATGTTAGCTAGTGTAGCAACGTTAACGTTAGCTAAGGTTAGCAACGTTAATGTTGGCTAGCAATAATTTTTCATCAACCAAGAGAGAGGAGGAACAAATTAAGTAATTACTGATATAATTTAAAGCTTCACAGTGTAGCTCCTGATTGGTCAAGCTGTTTCCATAGCAGCCAATAATATGTGGTGGTCAGAAGTTATTGATCTGCTGCTGTTCCGTCTGTCAGCAGAATGAGTCAACAGTCAGACATGAAGAAACATCTCAGCACCAACACAGCAGAACCTCAGCCAATCGGATCAGCAGCTGCTCTAGCTGAGCCACTGCTAATGCTGATGCTAATGCTAGTTCTTTACTGAAGTTTTCTCACTGCAGAGGCACATAGATGGACAGTTGTTACCATGGTAACCGGTAGTGTCAGCTGAAACCTCAAAATGTCCAGAGGCCGAAAGTGCAAAAGACAGACGATGCAAACGAGACTGAAAGTGAGAAACTGGGTTTGACTGAAGCTAATTGAAGCATCCGGAGCAGGACTGACGGCGGTTCTGTACCCGGGTAGTTCCTGCAGCCTCCGGCAGTGGAGCCGACCCTCCACACTCCTTCAAACTCGCCGTAGTTCCAGCGACCGACCTCGTCACTGCTCAGCGTGTCAGGTGTCAGGTTACAGATGTCAAGGCGGGAAAACTGACGCAGGAAGTCAGTGTAGGACATCCTGCAAAGAGGAGGTGAAAACGCTAACATCAACATGTTTACAGCAACAAAACCCTGATAACTGACTGGCTGCTGTCAGACCCTCTGAGGAGGTCAGTAAACGCACCAGAACTCTCCATCATCAGCACAGTGATCCAGCTTCTTCTTCTCCTCCGGCTCCACCCCGTCCCATTCCCTCGAACTGACACACAGAAACACAAACATCAGATGGTCCCTGAACGCCTCATCCAGGACACACACACACACACAAACAGGTCAGTATGAGGACCTGGACTCACTTGTCACTCCAGGCTCCGGTCCATTCCACCTGACCCCAGGGGTTCCTGATCCTCAGCAGCTCCACAGGAGAACCAAAGTGATGAACCTGCAGAACCAAATTTACTTAATATTCAGGTAAGGAACCAGTCCACCTGCTGGTCCAGACCAGGGGAGAACCAGTCCACCTGTTGTTCCAGACCAGGGGAGAACCAGTCCACCTGTTGTTCCAGACCAGGAGGGAACCAGTCCACCTGCTGGTCCAGACCAGGGGAGAACCAGTCCACCTGTTGTTCCAGACCAGGAGGGAACCAGTCCACCTGCTGGTCCAGACCAGGGGAGAACCAGTCCACCTGTTGTTCCAGACCAGGGGGGAACCAGTCCACCTGCTGGTCCAGACCAGGAGGGAACCAGTCCACCTGCTGGTCCAGACCAGGAGGGAACCAGTCCACCTGCTGGTCCAAAGGAAGACCATGACCTGTGGTGTGTTCAGGTGCTTCTGTAAAGCCTCAGCCTTTAACAGCTTCCTGTTCCTCCTCCGGATGCAATAAAAGACAAAGCGGAGCATCCAGTAATTTCCCAGAATGCCTCACCTGCCGTGCTGCTGTGATGGAGTAGGCGTGGCCTTTAACCAGCTTCTGACTAGTGACGGCCTCCGTCTCATGCGAGCTGGAGATCTGAGGAACACGGTGTCAGAGCAACAGGAGAAGCTAATAGTGTTAGCATTGTAACAGTGTTAGCATTGTAGCACTGTTAGCACTGTTAGCATTCTAGCATTGTAGCAGTGTTTGCATTGTAACAGTGTTAGCATTGTAGCAGTGTTAGCATTGTGAGCTCTCTGATGTAAATCTGCAGCTTGACTTTAAAACCACCAGCTGATTTTCTGAGATAACGAACATGTTTCACTCTTTTCTTTGTTGCTTTTTGATCTTCATGAACTCAGTTTGCTTCCTCAGTGACACTATCATGTCAGCACCTCAGCCTATCATAAGCAGGGATTACAAATCATGTGAGTGTTTGAGAGTTTACGTCGATGGAGCAGCCGAGCAGCGAGCCGAGCTTCAGGGCCTTCCTCATGATGTTAAACAGGAAGGGCGGAGCTTCCTTCAGGTTGTAGCTCTCTGAGATTCCTCCGGTAAAATCCTCAAAACCCTCGATACTGGACCCTCCAGTCAGAGCCTCGTACGAGCTGTTCACCCTGCAGGAGACAGAGGACGGATAACTGTACCTACAGAGGGACTAAATAATGTGAACACCTCTAACATCTGCAGACTGACTCAACATCTGCTGACAGAATCAACCGGGAGGCAGAAGAAGTCTGAACAGAACTGGAACCGACATTCATGACGTGTGACGTAAAGCATCGTATGTGATGACCTCACAGACCTCACGTTAGCACCGCCTCCTCCACTGGCGCCACATATGTTGTGGTCAGAGACTCTGAGCCACCTCCTACTGGACGTGTCCATGAAACGTCGTGGACACACTGACATGTGGACAGTTCGAGCCCCATGAAGAGCTCCAGACTCAGAATACAGTTCTCCTAGTGGTCAAACTGTGTAACGACAGCGTCACGTTTGAGACACGACTCGTTTAAATATTTTGTCGCTATTCAAGTTAGCCGCTAAACAGGAAGTTAGCCAGCCTCTGGTGTGCACGCTCTATGAGCCGCACAACACGGAAGATCTGGGTAATTTTATCGCTGGAAGTCGAACTTTGTTGGCTTCAAAACGCACCGAGCAGCTTTCATAGGAGTGAACAAGGCCCCGCCTCCAGCACTGTGACCTCAGGGCTGCCATGGTTACATCGTTTGAGATGGACGGATCTATTTTACTACACAATCTGTAATGTCTTAAGGCGTGTTCAGACTGTCAGTGATGTGTCCACAGCATCCGTCCTCCCTACACCTCCCAGTGATGAGTTCTGGTCTCGTGTCCAGTGACGCCTCTTTAAACTGTCCTCAGTGTCTTCAGAGACACGTTTCACTGAGCTGTGACATCAGAACCAAGCCGCGGTGATGAGCCAGTGAGTGTCTGTGTGGTCGAAGACGAGCCAGAGTGTCCATTGATCACAATAAAATAAAGTCTTCAAACTTTGAAATGTAATTAAAGTAAAAAGGCACATTTCAACAACATGATTCCTTCAAAATAAAAGCTGAGCTGAAGAGACTTTAATGAATCGGCCTCATGTTTACTGTTCAGGTCGACAAAGAGCTGAGTCAGCAGTTCTGTTTGTTTAACAGGCAGGTCCACCCTGAGTACACACACACACAAACACACACACACACCCAACACACACACACACACCCACACACACACACACACACACACACACACTCTCTTGATAAACTGCACCTTTGACACAACACTGATGTTAGACGGCGGCTGAAGTCATTAGAGCTCCTCCACGTCTCCGTCCTTTGAGGTAACTGCTAGCTGCTGCTAGCTAGCTATATTCACTATCTTAATTTAGCCTGTTAGCATGCTAACATGAGCTAATTGTCCGTCAACAGCTGAGGCTGATGTGAAGTAGTACTGGACACAATAACATGTTGACCTGATGGTGGCGCTACATGGACAGTTATTGTGGTTCATCCTGAGGGAACATGAGCGTCGCTCTTACTTGGCGTAGGCTTTCTCCAGCAGAGCGCTCCAGAACTCTCCGCCCTCCGCCGACTGGACGAACAGCAGCTTTCCGTCTCTGGTGGGCAGCCGGTCGTCCACGACCACGTCCACCCACTCCCCGTACTGCCACAGCTGCAGGTATACACAGACAAACATGGTGTCACTTCCTGTGGAGGCTCCACCCACTCCTGTCCTGCCTGTGTGTCCTGAATGTGTTTAGTTGGGCTAAACCTGAAAACCTGATGATGTGAGCAGGTGTTTCTCAGGTAAATGTGACACCTGAAGTGGACCAGTGAAAAGCTGCCGGACATGTTGATGGACGAGAGCAGCTGATGTCTCATCTGAGCAGAAGCCTTAAATATTACAGAGAGGATCAGCTGATCTGTGTCTCTGAGCTGTTTCAGTCTGTGTAGGAAACATCAGCCGCTCTCTGAGGACACTCTATTGTTCTCGACAGCCACACATGATGGAAACTATTCGACACGCCTCCACAGGAAGTGATGTCATGAGCTGCAGCTGTGTCTGTATTTGTGTTCCTCTAAGGGATTCAGATGACTTTGGCAGAGAAAACTCTGGTCATGTTTTACAGCTGGAAACATCACAAACTGTCATTTCATCACGGCCCAGAGCATCACTGGTACCATCAACAGAACATCACTGGTACCATCAACAGAACATCACTGGTACCATCAACAGAGCATCACTGGTACCATCAACAGAACATCACTGGTACCATCAACAGAGCACCACTGGTACCATCAACAGAACATCACTGGTACCATCAACAGAGCATCACTGGTACCATCAACAGAGCATCACTGGTACCATCAACAGAACATCACTGGTACCATCAACAGAACATCAGTGAAGTGAGACGTCTGCACAGAGTCCAGAGATACTAACAGACAACACCCACCCAGCCACAGTCCGTTCACCTGCTGCTGCCTTACCACCAGTCTCCAGACTGAGACTCCTGAACTCATCATCATCACTAATATCTATGACTCAGAGCAGACTAGAGTGGCATGACAACCATTTCTGAAGTTAAATGTTCACAAAACTAAAGATATGGCCATCGACTTCAGGAAAACCTCCCACTCAACCTTCCCAACTATAATCAAGGGCTCACTTGTTGAGACGGTTGATGCTACAAGTTCCTGGGAACAGTGGTCGATTAGAACTTGAACCATGACCCTAATACATCTGCAATCTGCAAAGGGCCTGCAGAGACTTCATTATTTGCGTAGACTGAATACTTTTAATGTGGACAAGACACTGATGGCTTTATTTTATAAATCTTTTATTGAGTCCATTTTAACCTTTTGTTTAATTTCTTGGTATGGGAACCTCTCAGTGCAAAACAGAAATCGTTTGTTCAGTATTATTAAAGTAGCAAAATAATTGGCATGCAGCAGCTTTCTTTAGCAGATATCTATGAAAGACAAGTTTTGCAGAGGGCACGGTCGATCCTGGCCAGCTCTGACCACCTGCTCTTTGAGGAATTTGTTCTTCTCCCTTCTGGGCGGAGATACAGGTCCCCCAGGGTAAAAACCAGTAGGTTTACATTTTACTTTGTTCCAAGTGCAATAAATGCACTTAATTTGCACTCTGATTGCACTGCTCAGCAGCACTTTACTAGCAGCACTATT
>CM077786.1:35880101-35887601 GCA_039737535.1 Lagodon rhomboides
CAGACTGAACTCTGTCTCAGCCACATGTCACATGATCACCAGCTCTGACTCCTGATTGGCTGAGGACGGTCTGGATCAACAACCAGCTTGACCCTCTCATCGCTGACAGCATGAGGCCGGACCTGATCAGCTGTGTGTGGACAAAAAACAGTAAAGACAGGATGAGGACTAAGGTCAGACCAGATGTCCCTCAGCCCTCTGTCTCCACCTGCTGTCCATTGAGGCTGTAGCCCTCCACACCGACCTCCACCCTGCTGAGCCTTCACAAGGTTCTCAGGGTCACCCAGGTGGACCCATCAGACCAGGTCCAGCAGCAGGACGGGGTCAGACCTGCAGGTTTTATATTTGCAGAGACGTTAGAAGACTTTTATTTGGATCTTTCACTTTCTTTCAGAACATTTTAAAAACCTTTTTTTAGAGTAGAGGCGTTTTTTTAACTTCCTAAAGTCCAGTTTACAGGATGTAGTGACGTCTAGTGGTGAGTTTGCAGATCACAACCAACTGAACACCCCTCGTCTCATGTTTGTCCATCCAGGGCTCCTGTAGAGACACGGCGCTGCAACATGACCGACTCTCTCTTTAGATGTAATTAGGGCCCGAGCAGGGAGACCTGCGAGGTCCCTATTGTTTTTCTAATGATTTTTTTTTATTTGCCACAAATGATCGCATTTTTCACTGCCTGAACATGGATGAAAATGCAGTTTTATTTTGCAAACCCATTAGTCTTGGCGAAAAATGCTATAATCCATGGTCGTCGTGAATTTCCACCACTAGGTGGCGCTATAATCAAGGAAAGTGCATTTTGGCCTTAACTCCCATATAGTTTATCGCACATTCAAAAACCTTATATCTGCTCGTTCCATGAATTGTGTTGGACCATTTTCGACTCCGTTTTTTTTCTGCTAATTCGCAAAATGTCGCAAACCTACTTTTTCAAACTCCTCCCAGGCAATTTCACCAATTTGAACCAAACTTTGCAGACAGCATCTGTGGACCCTCCTGACAAAAAGTTATTAAAAGAATTTTGATATTCCAAAGAATACTCAAGTTATTAAATAACAACTTCCTGCAGATTTCTTTCCAAACAGGAAGTGGTGCATATCTCCACATTGGTGTGTCCGAATGACATGAAACTCAAGGTACTACTTCCCCATGAGCCCCTCAGGCTCTGTGCAAAATGTTGGGCGCTGACCACTAGGTGGCGCTCTTTAAATGGACGTATTTATGCCCTCCTGAGGATATCCGACGAAGGTGTTACCGCTCCGCCACTAGGTGGCGCTCTGGTGGCAGTCTAATTTAATATTTGGCACTGTGCCCACACCATAACACTTATGGCAATGAAATTCATAGAAACTGAGGAGAAAGAAATGTTCCTTTCGCAAATTTGCGTATAAAACATACTTTTTCGATCTCCTCCTAGGTGATCTGACCGATTTTCACCAAACTTTGTATGTAATTGTGATCGTCCAAAAAACGCCCAAAATATAAAACAACAGTTTCCTGCACATTGTGGTCAAAACTTTTGCTAATTGTGTTCCATGGCCGGATGAGCGTTTGTGCAAAATCTGGTGAAAATCAGCCAATAGGTGGCACTTTTATTGCTAAATGACTAAAATGCTGCCTTGCTAATGGATACAAAGTTCTGTCTAACAGTCTGTAGGGTCACACACTGTAGTCATCTCATTATTTGGTACATTACAGGAACTTCTTCTAACTTCTGGGTATGTCCTTTCATCTCGCTTGCAACAGCCCATGCATTCAGCACGCCGCACACAGCACGCCGCACACACCACGCCGAGAGAGAGAGAGGGAGGGGGGGAGAGAGAGAGAGAGAGGAGGGAGGAGAGAGAGAGGAGGAGGGAGGGAGAGAGCGAGACAGAGAGAGAGAGAGAGAGAGAGGGAGGGAGAGAGAGAGGGAGAGAAAGAGAGGGAGGGGAGGAGGTAGAGAGGGAGGGAGAGAGAGAGGGAGAGAGGGAGGGAGAGAGAGAGGGAGGGGAGGAGGGAGAGAGCGAGGGAGGGGAGGAGGGAGAGAGAGAGGGAGGGAGAGAGAGAGGGAGGGGAGGAGGTAGAGAGGGAGGGAGGGAGAGAGAGAGAGAGAGGGAGGGAGAGAGAGAGAGAGGAGAGGGAGGAGGTAGAGAGAGAGGGAGGGGAGGGAGAGAGAGAGGGAGGGGAGGAGGTAGAGAGGGAGGGAGAGAGAGAGAGAGAGAGAGAGAGGAAGGGGGAGGGGAGGAGGGAGAGAGAGAGAGAGAGAGCGCGAGAGAGGGAGAGAGAGAGGAAGGGGGAGGGGAGGAGGGAGAGAGAGAGAGGGAGGGACTGGGAGGGAGGGAGAGAGAGAGAGAGGGAGGAGGGAGGGAGAGAGCGAGACAGAGAGAGGGAGGAGGGAGGAGAGAGGAGGTAGAGAGAGAGGGAGGGGAGGAGGTAGAGAGGAGAGAGAGAGAGAGAGAGGGGAAGGGGGAAGTAGTCCTGCTGGGGACTCAAATGGGAAATTCCTGGAAACAAACAAGCTTTTTCCTGGTAAGAGTACTGTTGACACGCTGCAGCACCACAGGCCAGGCAATGAAACTGCTGAACAAGGAAACCTCAGGAGCCCTCAATACCTGGTGATCCACACAGGAACAATTGACCTGCACAGCCTCTGAAAGGACACTGCTGAGGCAGTGAGAAAGATGGCAGAGCGGTAAGGAATTCCCTGACACCCGCATTGTGATCTCCACCCTGCTACCTAGGACAGACACCCCTCCTCATGTCATCCAGGACATCAATATGGAGATCAGAAGAGAATGTGTGCCACCTTACCCAACATCCACCTGGCCCTCCACCCTACCATTGGCACCTGGGACCTCTATGATGGACTCCATCTTCACAAAGAGAAGGTGAAGATCTTTGCAAAGACCCTCAAAGACACGGCCCTAGGACGCAGTCCTTCCACCCTCTCTGCTACTAGAAGCTTCAGAGACCATCCAAGACTTCCTCTTCTCCATCACCACCCCAGGATCATCCCCCCTGCTGTGAGGAGACACAACAGCTCAGCCTGGACCTCCCACTCCCTACAAGCACCACTGTGAAACACAACCAGAGGAGGCTACTTTCCTCCTCTTCGGTCCCTGCCCACCATCTCCCTTTACAGCATCGACAGTAGAACTATGCAGCAGCAGCTGCCTCTGGTCCACCTCCCCACCCACAGCAGCAGAACTATACAGCAGCACCTGCCCCTGGTCCACCTCCCCACCCACAGCAGCAGAACTATACAGCAGCACCTGCCTCTGGTCCACCTCCCCACCCACAGCAGCAGAACTATACAGCAGCAGCTGCCCCTGGTCCACCTCCCCACCCACAGCGGCAGAACTATACAGCAGCACCTGCCCCTGGTCCACCTCCCCACCCACAGCAGCAGAACTATACAGCAGCAGCTGCCTCTGGTCCACCTCCCCACCCACAGCAGCAGAACTATACAGCAGCACCTGCCCCTGGTCCACCTCCCCACCCACAGTAGCAGAACTATACAGCAGCAGCTGCAAGACCATCAGAAAAGACCTGAGAAAAACAACAAATGAAAAAGATCGCCAACCAAACAACGGAGCCCTACGCATTAGATACAATGAAATACAAGTGTGTCAGGGTCGGGTAGGTGGACTCAGGAGCAGGGAAGGAGGCAGAAGCAGAGGTCAGCTGACAAGAGTGTTTATTGTGCAGAGTTTGTATGGCAGGGAGACTGGCGCTGGCAGATGAAGGCTGACGGGCAGGCTGGCGAAGAGTGAGCTCAGGCTGGAGATGCAGGCTGGAGTCCGGGTGGAGTGTGTAGCTGGTGTGCGGAAGAGAGAACAGATTTAGGTTTCTTGGAAAAGCTCAGATTAACAACAAGAATCTTGACAGAGATCTGTAGTGAGATGTAGACGTCACTAACTGTAGCAGTGTCTATAATCCAGCACTGACTGACTGTGGCCCAGGATCTTAAATAGCACGGGATGATGATCAGATAAGCAGCAGCTGGGAGGCCCTGACTCCAACACAACAGTCTCCCATCTGTAATCAGGCCTGGTCACACACACAAACTAGGGAGCAGGGGCAGAGGGCATGACAGTACCCCCCCCTTTACGGGCGCCTCTGGGCGCCCCACGGAACCGGTCAGGATGGAGACGACGGAAGTCACTGATGAGAGATGGGTCCAGGATGTCCCACCTTGGGATCCAACAGCGCTCCTCAGGGCCATAGCCCTCCCAATCCACCAGGTAGCGAAAACCACGCCCCTGGCAGCGAACATCCAAAATGCGCCGCACGGTATAGATGGGACCACCGTCCACCAACCGGGGGGGAGAGTGGGGGCAACAGGAGGAGAAAGAGGACAGGAGCGAACAGGCTTCAACAGAGACACATGAAATGTAGGATGAATCCTACGAAAAGAGGCCGGGAGCTTCAGATGGACAGCACAGAGATTGACAACTGACTCTATCTCAAATGGCCCAACATACCGGGGAGCGAGCTTCCTAGACTCCACTTGGAGAGGCAGATCCTTGGAGCGAAGCGATGTGGGACCATGGACGGCTAGGAATGGCCAGAGGATGGAGCAGACCAGAACTAGGCTTGGTGGTGGTCTTATTTCAGGCGCAGACGGAGCAGGCTGCCACAAACGACCGGGTGTCAACATCCATGGTCGGCCACCAGAAGCGCCGTTTGAGGAAGGAGATGGTATGATGGGACCCTGGGTGATAGGTAAGGTGGGAGGAGTGGGCCCACTGCAGGACCTGAGAACGGACGGAATCTGGGACAAAGAGACAGTTAGGAGGTCTGTTACCTGGGCCAGGCTGTGTGGACTGAGCCCGACGGACCTTGGCCTCTATCTCCCAGGTGAGAGCTACAATGGCACGGGAAGGAGGCACGATGGGTTCAGGTTCGGCAGGGACTTCTTCAGCTGAGAACTGGCAGGACAGGGCATCCGGCTTCACATTCCTGGAACCTGGACGGTAAGTGATAGTGAAATTGAATCTACCTAAGAACAGGGCCCACCTGGCTTGACGAGCGTTCAGACGCTTAGCTGTCTGGATGTACGAGAGGTTCTTACGGTCGGTCCATACTATGAACGGATGCTCCGCGCCCTCCAGCCAGTGTCGCCATTCCTCCAACGCCAACACCATAGCCAGCAGCTCCCGATTCCCGACATCATAGTTCCTCTCGGGGGGGGGGGGTCAAGTTTGTGAGAGAAAAAGACACATGGATGCAGCTTGTTATCTTTGGGTGAGCATTGTGAAAGGACAGCACCTACCCCAGTGTCGGAAGCATCCACCTCCACCACGAACTGCAGTGACCTGTCAGGATGGATGAGGATGGGAGAGGAGACGAACTGGCGCTTGAGCTCTGAGAAGGCTGCCTCGGCCTCAGGAGTCCAACGAAACGGAACAGATGGAGAGGTGAGTGCAGTTAGGGGGGGCAGCTTTGCTGCTGTAGTTCTTCACAAACCTCCTATAGAAGTTGACAAAGCCATTGAAACGCTGAAGCTGCTTGCGGGTGGTGGGAGTCGGCCAGTTAGCGACAGCTGAGACCTTAGCTGGATCCATTCTGAGCTCGACTTCAGAGACGATGAAGCCGAGAAAGGAGGTAGAGGTGGCATGAAACTCACATTTCTCAGCTTTGACGAACAACTTGTTCTCCAGGAGATGCTGCAGCACAGTGCGGACATGGATCTGATGTTCTTGGAGAGAGCGAGAGTAAATCAAGATATCATCCAAGTAAACAAACACAAACCGGCCAAGCATGTCACGAAGCACATCATTCACCAGGGCCTGGAAGACTGCTGGGGCATTGGTCAGCCCAAAGGGCATTACTAGGTATTCAAAATGACCTAATGGAGTATTGAAAGCAGTCTTCCATTCATCACCCTCTCTTATGCGCACCAGATGGTAAGTGTTGCGCAGGTCCAGGGTGGTGAAGACGGTGGCGCCTTGGAGAGGTACGAAAGCAGAATCAATGAGAGGCAGGGGATACTTGTTCTTGACTGTGATGTTGTTAAGCCCTCTAAAGTCAATACAAGGTCTCAGTGTGCCATCTTTCTTCCCCACAAAGAAAAATCCTGCACCTACCGGAGAGGATGACAGGTGGATGATCCCAGCTGCCAGAGACTCCTGTATGTATTTCTCCATGACTAGCTGCTCTGGACAGGAGAGGTTATACAGTTTGCTACTTGGAAGTGGAGCTCCAGGCAGAAGCTCAATAGCACATTTGTACGGCCGGTGGTGAGGAAGAGAAAGAGCCCATTCTTTGCTGAAGACTGGGGCCAGGTCCTGATATACTTCTGGAACAGATGACAGATCTACAGGTTCTGCTACAGGCGGGGGGTCAGAAGTTGCGGTTAGAGCACAGCGAAGACAGTGAGAGTGACAGTAAGGGTAGGTAGGTAAACCCTACCTGTGGTCCAATCAAAATGAGGGTTATGGAGCCTTAACCAGGGGAACCCCAAGATCAGGGGAACATGAGGAGAGTCAATTATGTGAAAACTGATCACCTCCTTGTGATTTCCGGATAGCTGCACTTGCACAGGAGCTGTCTTGTGGTTGATAGTGGCCAGCAGTATACCACTGAGGGCTTTGGTTTCCAGTGGAACATCAAGGGACTTGGTCTTGATGCCCAACTGTTGGCAAACAGCACTGTCAATAAGGCTCTCATCAGCCCAAGTCAAGTAGCGCGGTGAGAGGAAATGACTGTCCTCGCCACAGGAGGGCAGCATCGAGCAGAGGACGGTCTGGGGGAGAAGGGCTGACTACACGGCTCGACAGTAGTTCTCCCGCTACTGATGAGCCGGACCTTTTGCTGAACGGATGGGACAAGTGGCAATAAAGTGACCAGCTTGGCCACAGTACAGGCAGGACTGAGCCCTAATTCTGCGGGCTTTCTCCTCGGGGGACAGGTGGATGCCATTTATTTGCATGGGCTCGGGCTCGGGACTCCTCGGCATCTCCCGGTGATCCTTGCGAGGACTCGGCACATCTCGGCCGGGGCCATGGAAAGTTAGCTGCTTAGAGCGAAAAGTGGAAGGAGCAGCAGACTCGACATGCCGCAAGGATAGTTGGTCACTCACTTGGATTGCTGCTTTTATGGCCTCGTCTAACGTCGTGTGCTCCTTCCGGAGTGCTATCTCCCTCCCGATGTCATGGTTGAGCCCGTTCAGGAAAGCGGTGATGAGTGCTGCCTCGTTCCAGCCCGACTCCACTGCAGCGCTTTGAAAACGGCTTACGAACTTCCGGACAGAAAGCCGTCCTTGGCGGATCCTGGAAAGCTGCAGACCGGCTTGCTGGCCCCACATGGGATGATCATACACCCGCTTAAGCCCCCGGCAAAGGCATCAGCGGACATGGCGAGAGGGGAGTTTTGCTCGAAGAGGGCGTTGTAAACATTCAGCGGAGGACCCTCCAACAGGTTAACCAGGTAAGCAATCTTAGCCGCTTCACTGGCATAACGAAGGGGTTGAGCATTGAAAGTTAACTGGCACTGTGTGAGAAATTGGCGACA